>JAOTRH010470172.1:0-27063 GCA_034768845.1 Heliamphora exappendiculata | reverse complement strand
TATGTATGTATATCAAAAATTTCT
Organism: Heliamphora exappendiculata; assembly: GCA_034768845.1. Classification (NCBI taxonomy): domain Eukaryota; kingdom Viridiplantae; phylum Streptophyta; class Magnoliopsida; order Ericales; family Sarraceniaceae; genus Heliamphora; species Heliamphora exappendiculata. The sequence continues at coordinate 27,039 of JAOTRH010470172.1, read as the reverse complement.
CATTAATAAATATTTTAGTGTTAGTCCAATTTTTCTTCTACTTCATTTATTTTCTTTCTTCTTTTTTAGAAAACCAATAATAGAATATAATTACAATTGCTATAGAGTTCCTCTCACTTTCTTTGACATTTTGCCTTCTCTCTCTTCCCTTCCACACGTTTCAAACAAATTAAGGCACCGTTTGGGAGCAAAAGTCCAAATGGCTTTTCTTAAAAAGCTCGGCTTTAAAGTTAATTTGTTTGACATAAAAGTATTATACGGCTTTTAATATTTATTTTTTTAACATTTACTTTTTAAAATTATTTCAAAAATTCTTACTTCTTTTTTCTTTTCTTTTTTTTAAATAAATTTTTTAAAAATCAAGCTTAAAAACTACCTCAAACAGGCTCTAATTCTAATAGTTGATACTATAAATCAATTGTTATTCATGTTATATATGAGAAATTTTTTTGCTGTCTTAAGATTTTTTACATTAAAAAATTTAAAATACACAAGTATCTATCTTATCTTACTCAAAAGAAGAAAAGGCAAAGTTTTAAAAATATGTATGATTTTTTTTTCATTCACAAGTATTTTAGTATTGGCCATATTTTTCCTTTACTTTCTTTCTTTTTTTCCCTTTCTTTCTTTCTTTCTTTTTTTCTTTTACAAAACTAATCAAAAGAATTCAATAACAATTCTTATAGAATTTCTCTTCTTTTTTTTCACTTATTTTCTCTTTCATGTAATATATGAGAAATTTCTCATTGTGTTGAAATTTTTTACATTAAAAAATTTCTTATACATAAGTATTAATTTTACTCAAAGCAAGAAAAAGCAAATTTGAAAAAATGTGTATGAAAAATTCTAATGCATAAGTATTTTAGTGTTGGTCCTGTTTCCTTTTATTATCTTTTTTTTTTCCTACCTTTTTTCAAAACCAATTAATAATATAATTACACTTTCTTTAGAATTTCTCTCAATTGCTTATTGGCTTTTAACCTTTTTACATTTTTACATAAAATAAATTTATATATTTTTTAGAAATGTCATAACATTTAATTATGCACATTCGTTTTTATAAAAATTATATTTTTCAAATCTACTTATCGAAATCAATTAAACAAGATTTATATTAAATATAAAATTATATAAGAATATATTTTAAAATTTATAACAACATTTTTCTTACTTAAAGCTTTTTCCTTTTTACCTTTTGATTTAAAGTGATTTCAAGCCAAAACTTTTTAATTTATTGTTTTTTGATTTAGAATCACCTTTACAATTCACCAAATGATCTTTTTGTTTATTTGCTTAAAGGGACTTTAAGCAAAAAACTTGGGTCAAAACAAGGTTGCCAAACAAGGCTTAAGTTAATTCTTCCATTTTTTTCTTCTTTTTTTAATCCAAACAAATACATTATAGGAAGCATTTCTATAAAATTCTTCAAATAAAAAAAAGCATAAAAAATTAATTCAACATAAACAAATAGAAAATGCAAGACTCAAATCATATAATAACTGTGTAAATGAAAAAGAAACATAACTACAGACAAACACATATTAGATGCATAATACATTATGAATACAAAAATAAAGAATAAAAATTAAAACACATAGTAGAACATGAAAACTTTATTTATCAACAAAAAATACAAACATAACTTGTTTAGGTTGAACCCTTTAGTTCTAATAGTTTTTTGTTTAATAATTTTATACAAAGTCTAATAAAAAGTATTAGAAATTTGGAATCCTTTTTTTTTTTTAATTATAAATTAGGGGTCCAAAGCTGTCACTGGTGGGGTTACGCACAGGCCGGCATGCTTCTATCGATCATAATTTCGTTTTCATTATATACTATTATTGCAATGAAAGGTAAAGTGCAACGCTTTTTTTTAATTATTTTTTTCTCTTTTTTATTTGTTGTAGTAGATTATTTCATCAAGGGTGTTTGTTTATGCTTAACTTTTAATTTTTAACTTATAATTTAGTAAAAAATTTAAAAATATCAAAATAAGTCTACTTATAATTTTTTGTTTGTAAGTTCTAATTCTAAATTAATAAATACAAATTCTACTACTTAAAACTATTAGTTAAAATTTTAACAAACACTTTTAATTTTTATTTAAAACCGTAATCATATTTTTTTATCTATAATTTATAAGTTCGTAAGTTCAATTATCACCGAATTACTCACATTATTCTAAAATTTTTCAATTACGAAAATCAAATCAAATGCAATCAAATAAAAAAAAACTAGTACATTAATATTTGGTTAAAATGAACCATCACACGCATTTAAAGAAAAATACTAGGTGCATAGATCTAAACACAAATTCGAACACACTTCTCTCTTCTCTCTTCTATGAGGTGAATTTCACACTTCCATAAGATCCAAGAATCCACCCATATGAAAGGTATATATCCAAATTTGTACCCGGTGTTTGTGCACATAGCAGAATAATCAGTACACATAAAGTTATTTTTTTTTAAAAATAAATTTTTCACTTATTTAATTTGAAGTAAAGAAATTAAAAAAATTAACTTTTAAGTCAGATTATCAAATCAAAATATCTTAACCTGATGCAATTATTCAACAAATTATGGACAGGCTGGCTGGCTGGGCTTCTTGACATCAGAATTCAGATCATCCATTCTTGTGGATGTGCTCAACATTCATCAAGCTCGTAAACTGGAGCCTACATTTCTACTACTTTTGAGACCATTCCAAAATAAGACAAGCCAAACAGCGTCACAATACTTAATACTTTGCTAAAAGGAAAAACTGTGAACCATACTTAATACTTATGCATCTATGAGATATTACCATTTGGGTGACTATACTTTCTTGTTAACAGCTGAGACCTATACTTTTCTTTCATTCTTTCATACAACATAAAGGTGGCACCTCTTGTTGGTCCAAGAAAGAAACTAGAGGTTATTCACAAATCACAAGTTCCTTGAGAAATTAAAATCACTTACAGCTCAAACTTAATAGACAATTTCAATCTCTCTAAAATTGCAGGCCCCACCCAGTTTAACGGTCAACAATCCATCATTGACGTTGTACATGAACTCTTCCTCTTTCGTGTCCACAACGCAGTATCTTGGTTTTTCGTTCGAGTAGGCTCCAAAATGACCACAGCCCCGTGCCTTCATCTTTATTCTGCATCCTCCTGAAGGTCCCGGGGTGCAACTCAGAGCTTCAATTGCTCCTCCGGAGTTGAACATGTCGAGCAATCCAATCGGAGCAAAGTGAAGGCTTTGATTAAAGACCTGTTCATGTCAAAGTTGAGGGGTTAGGATTGATATAAAAAGGTGTTTGTTTGAGTTTCTTTTTTTTTTTCTGCTGAGCTAGGAATATCCAAATAAATGTGTTCATAGTTTTTTGCTTGGAACTTTTGATTTAAACCAACAAACACAAATGTTATTACTTGAAACTATAAGTTCACAACTTCAACAAACTGATAATCTATAAATTCATAATTTCAACTATACCAAACACTCTTAAGAAATCCCAAAGGAACGGGAAGGCAGCAGATTGCAGATTTACTTACTCTAACCGGGGCAATGGTTAATATTTCACACTGCAGAGTAGCCAATGACACGTTAACTATTCCTCTCTTTGGTAATCTCGAAAGAGATCCTGCAATATGGAACTTGTTAGTGGCTGCCATAGATAGATAGGATGTTATGCAGCATAATATCATGAATTATAAGCTAACCCGAACGAAACACATATATGGCGCAGTCCCCGTTCCAGTTGTCGCTGGCAACTTCTCCAAGAAACTCAACATCAAGAGGGCTCACTCGGCCTGCGATGGGTGAAGGAGAATGAGTAGACTCTGAGAATGGAAGATCTCCTCCAGGTACCTGTTTCAATGGCCATTTTCCTGCCCCTTGGCAATTAAAAACACCAATCACACCAGAGAACTTGTTCAAATTCCATATCTTCAGTAAGCTGCAATGAATCAAAATTGTCAGTCATAATGGCGCAAATACAAGATTTTAGAGGGTCACTGACTTAGGGCCTCTTGCTCTTCTTTTTTTTTTTTTGGTCCAAGGGAGGCTAGAGTCCAGGGGAGGGGAGGTGGCTCAAACCCCCTCGTTGATGAGCTGGCCTGGGAAATGCCTGATCACAAGGGCTAGAGGCCTCGCTCGGATCACTTCCTTTTCTTATTGTTTCTTCTTCTTTCCCTTTTTTTTTGAGAGAGATAGAGAGAGAGAATTTACCTCTTTCCATCCATAACTGGGTCAGTAAATAAACAATCTCGCGTAGGTCTCCCCGCACCTCTAGCTCTTAGAATAGAGCCATCTGGCAGAACTAGCTTCGAAAGTATCTTGAAATCATGTGCGCCTGGTTTGTCGCTGCAATTGCATAAATAATGGTTATATTCTCACAATTAGGATACTTTACTATAAAAATAATAACAATGTTCCCGTAGGAATTAAATATTCTATCAATTGTTTAATATTGTAGCCTCACCTGACATACACTGCGCACCCGCCTAACGCTCTTGCTGCAGCATGGAACTCAGCAGTTTCGTGTTTACTCTAAAATGGAGAAAGCAAAATAAAAAGCTAAGAACCCTAACTGCCAATGACTTGAACCTTTGTTGGAGGAAATGAAAGCAGTATTAGTTAAATCCTTTTCTTAGTTGTAGATTTTTCCTTTTGAAGTGATCTACTGTACTAGTAAGAAATTTTCCTATTTAAAAGATCAATTATTAATGAAATCTTACATGGAACATGTCCCAATCAGGCACCACAATCTCTCCAAGAAGAAGGCTATTAAAAGCTACGGCAGCTACGTGTAGGGTTTGGAATGTTGGTTCCCTAGGCATGAAATCCTCTGACGCTCTTGCAACTGCACTCTTCTTTGAGCTGGCATAACACAAGTCATTCAGAAAACACTTTCCAACTTCACAAGCATCGGATAAACATTTTGGAAGATAAAATCCAGCCATACCTGTAAATGGAGTCTGAATTGTGACTCATGCAGCAAATAATGCTGTTGTCTTTGAAGTTTTCGACAATAGATTGCTCAAGTGCATATTGGTATTTTCTAGTCAGTAAGACGCGTCCGCCATGCCCAGAACCTAAGGTTTCTAAAACATTTTGAGCATCCACCTTAACTCCATCTACACCACAGCTTGCAAGATAGCTATGGAGATCATTGTAAAAGTCATAAATCTTCTCGGGGTCAAGAAGCCCAATTCCATATTTCTCCAAGCTGTCCATAGCAATATCTCTGAGATTTCCTACATTGCCAGGAGACTGTTTCGGATACGTAATCTTTGGGTTGTAGTTTTTCATCTTCTCGGATGATGGGAGGACACCTCCCCAATACCCAACCAAGGCATGCCACATGTAAATAAATCTGTATCATAGGATAGCTGTTAGTGAAGTAATGTCAACAGCAATTAAATCTCTATACAAAGAGAAAATGGGGAACATATTGATCATGGATCTTACTTTATTCCAAATTTCTCTTTGATGAATGTTACAAACTCATGAAGATCAATGCCCAAATTGCTTGTGCCCGTGTCTCTGAACTTACTGTTTTCCTTTATGTCAACTAATCTTGTTGCAAAGCTGAAGGTAATATAAGATAAAAATGGAATGATTAAGAGAATCTGACGTGCATGGTAACGGATTCCCTCATTGTAGAATGCCCTAATAACTAGGAAGCACGGATAAAGATACGAGATACGGATACGATATTATGCTCCGATACAACAAAATAAAAAAAATAGGATACCGGTACAACTAAGATACATTTTAAAAATAATATGTTCGCATTTGCATTATTTACAAAACTAAACCGAAAAAAAGAATTAACCCATTTTGTTGTCATTGTGGAACATTCATTAGCTACCCAAGTCAAGACTAAGTTATAAAGAAAAGATTTTCCTATTAAGAATAGAAAAAAAAATCTAGATGGTAATACATTTATAACAATAAAATTAAAATATTAACTAAATAAAAAAATATTTTTTGGAAAAAAATAAAAAAATTTTTTTGAAGCATATACCATATATCTCCAAAATGTGACCTGTACATATCCCCCGTATCGCGTTTGTATTCAAAACGTATTCGAGACTGAAAAAATAAAAATAGTTTTTAGCTGTAACCTATGCGCATCCCGCGTATCGGCATCAGCTAGGTATCCAATACTTATATGGGGCCATTTTCAAAATATTTGTGCTTCATAACCTAATAAGAAATACTTACGATGATTCTTCAACAGATGTTCCTTCAATCAACGATTCACCTTCTCTATGGAATTCATTCACTGTCTCTTGCCATCCATCATCAATTATCAAAAATTTAGGCGGACAACCTCCCTCCAAGAAACTGTAACAAAGTAATAGCATATAACCTTATTCTCTGTTTCTTTCAGGTATAACTGAAAATATTAAACTGCTCTTTGCTTTACCTTTCAATACCCTCCTTGATTCCTTGTGGATTGACATCCTTGTAGAAAGCATCCCAAGTGCACCACCCAAACCAGTCTAAATGTGCAGGAACCTACCAGTACAAGCACAATGAATCATTTGGAACAACATTAAGTGATCATTACCATATCTAAGGATTGGGGGTTTAATTCACTACCTTCTTGTGTTCAATGTGAGAAAAGGTGCCCTTGAGTCTTTCAAGCATCCTACACACATGCACATTAAAAAATGTTCAGATTCAACATTAACAACTTGAAAATGACAAGACGTCAGAAATTGACAGTTCTGGTCATGAACAACAACATACTTGATAGAACTCTTAATTAGCTCAAATGGGTTGTCCCCTGAATTTATGAAAATTGCTTCTGATGATTGAGTGGTTTGAATAAAAGCATCCCCTAAACCAGTCGATATAGCATTATTAGACCAGATCATAATTGAAAAAATGGGAATAAGAAATAGTACAAGGTCCAAATTTTAGCAAAGAAACAATGATTGCAGTACACTCACCACTTTCAATGCAGAAGTGGAGCTCATTTGAGGGAGTCCCTAGCAAACTTGCACGGAATGGTCCATCCAACACTGGTAATAACAGAACGTAGAATGTATTCCCAGTAGTCGTCTCCAATGAGCTCTCATCACAAAGGGCCGACTCTTCCGTTACCTCCAAGAGAAGAAATTGAGTTTCCACAGGAATTTCACTACCCAATTTTCCAACTCGCGGTATCATCCACCATATTTTGAATCTGAAGAGTGATAAAAACTTCAACTTCCTGCAACGGAGGCACAAGCAAGTAATAGAAATGAGGAAGAAAGCCCAAATATCACAGAAAATGGACTTTAAAACACCTAGGTATTTCCCGGAAATTTAGAAGATTGTGGCATTGTCCTGTTTTGGCCTTATTGAAGGTTCTTGAATCGTTGATGGACATTTTTTATTCATTCACAAGTTAGATAGCTTGTGTGTTTGTTTATATAATAAAGAAACGCCTCAAAAAACATACTCTTTTAATATTTAAATTTACCAATTTCAGGAAAAGTTAACCCACTCAGAAATTTGGAAATTCTAAATAAATTCTGTTAAATGTCTACACAAATCTTGAATAATCAATTTATATATTATCAAAAAATATATATGGAAAAATAATTTATTCCAAATTAAAAAAAAATTCAATTTGCACAAACGAATAGGCAGAACATGATCAAAACAAGAGGCTAAAGACAAATATTCTAAAGGAGAAAAAATTAGCACGGATCCAAATAATCTTGAGACAATCTCATTAAGAAGATAAGACTCACCACTAGTTCAGTAAATGAGAATTCCCTAAAACAACATACAGTTGTGTTAAGGAAAATTTTCTATCAGAAGAATAGTTCCATATTAGATTAGAGTTCCTATACGACAAAGAGTCACACTCTTATCCATAACCCTAGGGCCTGGGGATAAAAATACACAATCATACACTTGAATTATACTAAATTATCTCTCTTCAAGATCGGGGCTGACTTGAGCCCCCCGGCCAGCCACCGCCAGTCGGGTAGCACTAACAGTATTCTCTTTTGTAGGAATCTCGGATTCAAGACGCATTCATTGCCTTTTTCGTTGGGCTTTCATCCTTTTCAGCAAGATACTTGATATGATTTTTTTCCCCCTACATATTCCTAAAAAATATAAGCAATGACTCAGAACAGTCCTCGCATGAAAACTTCTGAGTAATGTATTCTCCTAAACATCCATAGCAAGCGGGCAAATGTGCAATAAACTTTCCCAATATCTCAAAGCACTTCAACTGCCACGAAGGGTTGATTGTTTCTATAGAAGAAAGTAGTCCTAAGAAGATTTGTTGCTAGAAATTAAGGCCGCATTTGATAACTTTTATGTTTACCATTTTTTGTTTTTGTTTTCAAAATTTTTGTAGAGTGCATACAAAAACAAGTTTGATAATTGTTTTTATATTCAGAAAATATAAACAGATTTCAAAATTTACTAAATTCTTATAAACCAAAAAAGTGTTTTTACTTGTTTTGTAAATAATTTCTCATTTTTTCTTTTCTCCTCTACCAATTTTGGCTACTGTCGCTAACCACCGCCTCCGATCACCACCTCCACCACTTGTTATCATTACTAGAAAACACCCCCAACTACCATTTCCGACCACCATCTCTAACCACTAACTCCAATCACCACTTTCGACCACCACCTCTAACTACTACCTAGGGTCACAATCTTCAACCAGCACTTCTAAAATATCTATATGCCAAGCATATTTCTTTTTTTTATTTTTTATAAAATAAACAAAAAATATATTTTTTATTTTTTTTAAACGACGAATAAAAAATTATAAATGTTAACAAATGAGACCTAAATAACAGAAAATGAGTTTCGGTAAAACTGGCTAAAAGAGTTTCCACAACATGATAATAGAGCAATTGTGTAGGTAGAATTTGTTAGACTAAAACTATCAAAATAATATAAAATTTAAGATATTAAAAAAATAATATAATATAAAAATAATAAAAAGAATAAAAAAGTAACTTGTGAAATTGAGAAGCGTGTAGTTATTGTTATAAAGTCGATATTCACTTCCACATGAAGGTTCAAACGAAATTATCGACTCTAAAATACAACTCTAAGTGCTCACAAGCTTTCATCATTCAGTGTTCACATCCACTAAGAGAATATGAACGAGTAATAAACCAAGTTGCCTATAAAATATGACAAAATAATATTACCAAGCAATATAAATCTCCTTGAAAAACTAAATATCCTTTTATCGCCTAACACACACTTCTCAATTTTTTTCTCTCTACAAGATAATAAGCAGGTAACCTTTATATACCAAAATTAAACATATTTAATTTATAGTGTCTTAGAAAAAAAAAATTTATTGAACTTTCCATTAATGAGAAAGGAAAACAATTGTCATACTACAAAGGGCCGAAAAAAGAACAAATCGGCACAATGAAATTTTACAAATCTTCAATGGGCCATAAAGATCTCTAATTTCAGTTGGAACCCAAAACGCCGCATTTGGCAACGATGTCCATCGGAAGAGAAACAGCATCCGCATCTTCACCCTACTTCCCCTGTGGACCTGACCGAAGAACACTCATAACTCCCACTGTGAGGAGAGAAAACACCCACGGCATCGCCGGAAAGACAACACTCATAACTCCCACTGTGAGGTTAGAAAATACCCGCGACATCGCCGGAAAAAGAACCCCCACACAAGGGGAAGGTTCAAAGGACACAAAAAATACTTAAAAAAACAAAGAAAAAACAAAACTAAATAAGAGATACATATCAAAACATAACAAGAACACTAAAAGAAGACGAGCAAAACACAATCCCAAACAAGAGGACGAAACATCACCAGAGTTTAGAGTACCACATTCGGAGCAGATCTAGATAAAACACCCCTTTCGGAGCAGATCTGGCAAGAAGACCACACTCATGACAGATTTAGCCGCCGGAGCACCCCGTCAACACAGATCTGCTCAAAAAGTCCTTGGTCGAAGCACCCTTAGCTGCCGTAACACCCCTGACTGGAGCAACCAAGCTTGAAGTACCTTAGCTGCTGAAGCCGCACTCAAAATCCGTAAATCACCGCCCATCACACTCATAAGAATGTGCAATTTATTATGGACTAAGAAAAATCACGAGAGAAAAAAGAGAAAAGATAGAAAAACGGAGATAAAAGGGTTGGGACTGTGGGAGGAGAAGTGGCTCCTCCTTTTCCTGCCAGATGCATCTATGCTAAGAAGAAAAGAGCTCGTAGAGAAAAGGAAGTACAGCTCTATAGAATGTGATAGTTAGAAAAAAATCCTATTAAATTACCAAAATTAAATATATTTAATTTATAACAAAATAATATCTATTTTTATGGCCACTATAGTATTAAAATAAGTTGTTAATAATATAATTATTATTATTATATAACTGACAAAGCATGAATATACTACTAATAATAACTTATTCATAATGAATTTTTATTTAAAACTCAAATTAATTACAACTATAGCTAAAACTCTAGTTAAAATTCTCCAACAGAATTTAAATTTTCTTGAGCTATTTTAACCTCCTGCCCGACATCTCCATCCGTTTGGTTACCCAGAAAATACACTCAAACAAATGAAAATTGAGAACAAAATTCTTCGAAAGACTTGGGATTCAGGGATGGAAACTAAGAAATAAACCAGAATTTGTCATATTTATGTCAGAAACTCACTCAAGAACTCCGAGACTGAAGACGTGACGAGAGCTAGGGATTGACGAAGTTGCGCCCAAGAAAGCTGACCCACCGGTCGCCGGAGAGACGACGACGTTGGACGGAACTCTGGTGGAGACGACCTTTCCGTTCACCAAGAGGCGACCGTCTTTGATGCAGGGGGTGGAGGCGACCGTCATTTTAGTCTGATCTCTTGATGGGTTTTTCTCAGACGATGATTTGCGAGATGTACGCAGAACTCGGAATGAAGGGGAGAAGGTTATGCCCAATCGACGGCCACGAAGGGATTTGAATAACAGAGTTACAGAAGAAGAGAAGGAAGATGACAATGGCGAAGAAGAAGAAGAAGAAGAATGAAGAGAATGCGAAGAAATTTTTGGTAGCGCCCAGAAATGGGTTCTGTGTAAGGTATTTGTAGTAGTGTTTTTCAAAGAAATAGTAGAACGCTGTGCGATTGACAAGTACATGTAGAGAGAGAAAGAAGCAGAGTAAGAGAGAGATAGAGATTGGACAAAGAAAGAGCATGCGGAGTTAATGTATCTCCCTCAAGACTTCCTTCTCTAGATCACACTAGTCCTTTGTTTGGGCTGAATTTGAAAATTGGGAAATTTTAGTTTTTTTTTGTTTTTTTGTTTTTCTTATGTTTTGATTGAAGTTTTTATTTTATTAAATCTACTTGTTGACATAAATCAAAAAATTAAAAAAATTTGAGTGAAAAATAAAAATTTTACTAAAAACAAAAATAAGTAATATAAGAAAATTGATTTATTAGGTTATTATTTTTATTTTTATTTTTTAACAAAAAATATTTATTTTTTTAACACTTTCCTATGGAAAAAAAAAGTCAAAATTTACTTCTTTTTTCTTTGTAACTAAATTTATTATATCGGTCGGATTTTATAAGTTCTTAAGTCAGTGGTTTAAATCACCCTGAAGAGAAGAACAATGATTCTATGCAATATATTTGAAGAGATCGGTTAACTGTTTAATGAAGTGCAGTTGTTTTTAAATTAAAATATTTAATTCGCACAGCACATACCTCATTTACTTATAATTTTTAAAATATTTAATTCGTACAGCACATACCCCAGTTTCCCTATAAATCATGGGTTTTGACCTTCAGCACAATCATGGTTAGAACTTACTGAGATTATTCTAATAATATATGTGGAGACTTCTGAGGAACATTAGACACTTGCCTTAAGCTGACATGGCCATGACTAGGATGAGTTAAGGATCATATCCTTATTCTAACCTTCCTCTCTTTTTCTGTTGGTGGTGACAAAACTTGTGTTTAGAAATACTTGGGTCTGTTTTGAATTATTGATTTGCAGGGAAAAAAATATATATAAAAAGAAAAGTAAGAGCATCTCTATTGTTCCTATTTATCCATCTATTATATTTGCTATTATTTAAATTAATTATTTATAAATTATAATTTTTAATAAAAGCTGCGAGTATTTACAAAATATACTGCTAAGTTGTAGCTTAAAATAGTTATTTATAGAAAAAAATTTTTTTTAAGGAATAAGAAATTATATCTTTAATTTGAGAATATGGGAATTTCAAAAATATATTGGTGGTGTTTGGTATCGTTGAAACTAGTAGTTTATAGATTGCAACTTATAACATAAAATGTAAGTGTTTGGTAAGATTATAACTTGTAACTGAAATAGAAAAAAAATTAGTTATAAATTATAACAGAAGTTTTTGGTGTTTGAAAAAACTTATAGCATATAGCTAAAATTGTTGGAATCTGTGAATTTCATTGGCCATTGAAATTCAGATTTCAATAATTGGACCAATTACAATTGAATTAGCCATTCAAGTGCAATTGAAGCCTGAAAACCAACAGCCATAAGTGGCTACTGATTTCCAGGGATGAACCCTCCATAATGAAAGATTCAGATATTTTTTTCTTCACTCAGAGAAGATGAAGAGATAGAGCCAGGGGCATTTTTCTCTCAGAGAAGAGGAAGAGACACAGCTTGAAATTCAATTGCCATAAGTGGCAATTGAATTCTCTGTGGCTATTCAACTCTCTGGGACTCTTCTCCTCCTCCCTCTGTGGCTATAAATGGGTTGTCTCCCTCTGAGAAAGAGACAACACACAGAACTGTTGAGAACACAGAGAAGACACAAGAGAACTCTCCAATACAGATATATCGAGAGACAGAAGGTGAGAAAGTTGAGATACAATCCTCGGTTACGGAGCAAGCCGCAAGAGAGAGAAAGACAGACGAAGAGCGTTCGCAGCCGATCCTTGGAGGTGTTCCAGAGATCGTGGAGCCGTTTTATCCTGGGAGAGTGATGCCGGTGAAATCCCTACAACACCCTCGGTAGGCGGCGAATCATTCTTAAGGAAACTGCAATTGCAGGATTCGGTTTGCAAATTTCATTTTATTATTCATGTTAATTCATTCTCTGTAATTTCATATTATTGTAAATTGTTGAAAGCTTAATAAAGATATATTTTCTGGATCCCCGAGTATGTATTTTATTTCGGCGTTGAATATTATCCCAACAATAATTTTCTACCATAATTTTTAGACACCAAATTTGTAAATATTAAATGGTTATGGATGAAGTACTTTTCTTCCTTGCTTGTTGAGTATTCCTTTGAGGACAACATGAAAGCCATGTTGACAGACAGTGGATGATTCCTGATCCAACTTCGTATCAGAACAACCAGAGAATGATTCTCTCACAGAATTATCATTTACCTTTTCCTTAAAATCGTTCATTGCTTTTGCATCAAGTTTTACATGATAATTATACATAAACACATACATATGATATATATATATATATATATATAAAGTTGAGTTTCGCCTTTTAATGTATCTCTTTCTTGAATCACATTCTAAGGGGAACTTAGAAAGATGACCAGAGTTGTTGATCACATGAAAAAAGAAGTGTGAAAATTGAGTTTTTCGTGCACAACCTAGTTAAGTACCTCTCTGGTGCAGCAGACCAATTTGCTTAGCCTGGCAGATTATCTCTTGAATTCTCGTGTAGATCAGACAGGAATTTTGATCGAATGGATTTCACCAATTGCATGGGTAAAGTTTATTTCCATTGCCTTTATTTATAAAGCAAAGCAATCAAATACCATTAATATCTAAGAATCAATTCTGATTTAACAAACAATCCCAACTGTGTAAAGATTCTAAGAAGTTGATTCAAGAAGGGAGTCAAAAAAAAAAACGGGAAAAAGTGATTTTTTTCGGTGGGATTTTACTGGTGTCCAAATTTCAATTCCACCTGTTCGGGGAAGTCATCAATATATATATCAAGACTCTCTCACATAAATGTGAGTAAATCTTGAGGGGTACTTGTAAGCATGTAAATTTAATTTATCACAAATTGACAAATGTTTCATGTTTTACAAATATAACATAATTATTGATAAATCAAATATTATCATGTGTCAAAAGGTCCGAAATTGAAATAGCACAAACAGTTCAATTGTTTGTCGCAATGTATACAACGATGTAGTTTTTCACGTGACAAATCTTTGGCCAATAAAATTATGCCACCTAACACATAGGATCTACGTGAGAGAAAATAAATATTTTTTCTAAATCAAATTAAAAATACATAATTATTTTATTAAATAAAAAAAAGTAATTATGGTACTAAATTATTATCTCTTTAAAGGAAAAGATAATTGTTTTTCTATATATCATTAAAATTATAGATAATTATGCCAATAATATGTTATCTCTTTAAAAAATAACCAAAAGAGATAATTATGAATTTTAAATAATTATCTTTTCAAAAAATAAATAAAATTAAAATAATTATTAAGAATTTGAGTCTTTTCATAACTCTGTTTGTCACACTCCTATAAATAGACATGTCATCTATCAAATTGAAAAGAAATTTACATGACACTTTGTGTTATAAAGCAACCGAGCGTGTTCTATAGATAAAGTTTTAAATTTTTAAAAATCTTTCCTAATCAAGTCTCATCATCCACAACGCCAAACTCGGAGGATATTTTGCCTTTTGATTTGAAAAAAAGCTGTCAAGCTCTTTAGTTAACATTTGAAGAGAAAAATCAAAAGATTGTAATCCATTTTTAAAAAAAATTCAATAAAAATTTAATTTGTTCCTATAATTTTCTGCCGCAATTTTTAGACACGAAATGTGTAAATATTAAATGGTTATGGATGGAAGTACTTTTCTTCCTTGCTTACAGCGTAATTTCCTTTGAGGACAACATGAAAGCCATGTTAACAGACAGTGAATGATTCCTGATCCAACTTCGTATCAGAACAACCAGAGAAAGATTCTCTAAAATAATGTTCACACGAATATCATTTACCTTTTCCTTAAAATCCTTCGTTGCTTTTGCATCAAGTTTTACATGATAATTATACATATATATATATATATATATATAAAGTTGAGTTTCTCTTTTTAATGTATCTCTTTCTAGAATCACATTCTAAGGGGAACTTAGAAGGGATGACCAGAGTTGTTGATCACATTAAAAAAGAAGTATGAAAATTGAGTTTTTCATGCACAACCTAGTTGAGTACCTCTCTGGTGCAGCAGACCAATTTGCCTAGCCTAGCTGATTCTCTCTTCAATTCTCGTGCAGATCAATTAGGAGTTTTGATCGAATGAATTTCACCAATTGCATGGGTAAAGTTTATTCCCATTGCCTTTATTTACAAAGCAAAGCAACCAAATACCAACATGATTCTAAGAATCAATTCTGATTTAACAAAGAATCCCAAATGTGTAAAGATTCTAAGAAGTTGATTCAAGAAGGGATTTTCACTAGTGTCCAAATTTCAACTCCACCTGTTCCGGGAAGTCATCAAGATTTTAGGAAATTTGCAATTTTCTTTCTTTCTTTAAAAAAACAAAGGAATAAACAAAAGGCTAAATTTACATGTGTCCCCTAAATTTTATATATATATATATATATATATATATATATGTGTGTGTGTGTGTGTGTGTGTGTATGAAGATGCTCTCACCTAAATGTGAGTTAATCTCGAGGGGACACTTGTAGGCATGTAAATTTAGCCTATCATAAATTAACATGTGTTCCACAACTTAAAAATATAACACAATTTTTGAAAAATCAAATATTGCCATGTGTCATAGGGTTCCAAATTAAAATAGAACAAGCGGTTCAATTGTTTGCCGCAACATGTGACATAGTTTTCCGTATGATAAGTCTTTGGCCAATAAAATTAAACCACTTGACACATAGGACCTACATAAGAGAAAATAAATATTTTCTCTAAATCAAATTAGCAGTGCATAATTATTTTATAAAATGAATAGAAAAGAACTAATTATGCTACTAAATAATTATCTTTTTAAAAGAAAAATTAATTATTTTATTAAATAATTATCTCTTTAAAATTAAGTATAATTATGCCAGTATACTGTTAGCTCTTTAAAAAATAAACAAAAGAGATAATTATAAATTTTAAATAATTATCTCTTCAAAAATTAAATAAAATAGAGATAATTATTAATAGTTTAAGTCTTTTCATAACTCTGTCCCTCACGCTCCTATAGATAGGTGTACCATCTACAAAATTGAGAAGAAGGTTTATATATGACATTTTGTATTATGAAGTAACCGAGAGTGTTCTGTAGATAAAGTTTTAAAATTCTGATTATCTTTCTCAATCAAGTCTCATCATTCATTATACCAAACTTGAAGGATATTTTGCTTTTTGATTTAGGAACAAGCTGTAAGTTCATGAGTCAATATTTGAAAAAAATAATAAGAGGATTGTAATTTACTTTTTTTAAATTCAATATTATGCAATTTGTATTAAAAACCTAAAAATGTTAACTTTGTAATCAATCATTCAAAAGAAATTTAGATTAAAAGCTAATTTACAAAATAATTTACTTTTAACTTAATTTAATTTTTTAACTAAAAATGCAAAAAATAAAAAAATAAAAAATAAACTTTTAAGATAATTGGGAATCTAAACACTAATAACCAACACTTTGGAGTTTGTTTGGTTTTTAAGAAAGAGCTATGATAAGGCAAAAAACCCACTAACTTACCATATTCCTCAACTTTACGATCTTCGTGCAATTATTGTTCTCTACATTGGCACAACTTGCACGACTTCTTACAAAAATTAATATTATGATAATTATATTTAAGTATTATATAATGTAATATTTTATGTATAATATTTATATTATTTTATAAATTTACTATTTATTTGTAAGTATTGTTTAGAAGCACTAAAAAATACATTAAATAGTACTCAAATGTATGATGATGAAAACGTTGTCGGCATACTATTATCGGAACTAGGAATTGTGTTGTGCATTATGCACAGTATGGTATGCTGAGCAGTTTATAGCTTTAATTTTTAAATATATTTTAGTGATTAAATTCATCATTACATAAAATTCGTCAAATTTATTATTTATAAAAAAATTTAAATTAATTTAATATCTATAACTATGTAATCTGATAGCATTTATCAATAAATAAATAGCTATAAGCAAAAAAGTTTTAGAGCCAAATTTTTAAACAAATGTATTTCGTCACATAATGACTTATATTGAATTAATTTAAATTTTTTAATAAATAACAAATTTAACTAATTTTATATAATAAACAAATTCAATCGTAAAAATATATTTAAAAACTAAAATCATAAGTCACATGCTTTAGACGAGAGAAATATTTATTTAACCTTGTTTTCTTCCCTATAAAATTGGGACCCTAATCTCTTGTTGTGAACAGATCCCTATTTTGTTTGTTTGCAGTATTGAGACTTTAGAGAGAGAAAATGGGTTCACAGGCCATTCCAAAAAAGCCTCATGCAGTTTGTATACCCTTTCCAGCTCAAGGCCACATCAATCCCATGCTTAAACTAGCAAAACTCCTCCACTTCCGAGGCTTTCACATCACGTTTGTTAACTCGGAGTTCAACCACAAACGCCTCCTTAGATCCCGAGGCCCCGACTCACTCGCCGGCCTCTCTTCCTTCCGGTTCGAGACCATTCCCGACGGCCTCCCAGAGTCTGACGCCAACGCCACCCAGGACCCCCCTTCCCTGTGCGAGTCCATTGCAAAACACTGCTTAGCTCCCTTTCGAGATCTTCTCAAAAAACTCAACGACAACACTTCGTTCGGCATCCCACCGGTCACTTGCATAGTGTCTGATGGCGTCATGAGCTTCACTGTCGAAGCTGCTGAAGAATTGGGCATCCCTGATGTTCTTTTCTGGACAACCAGTGTCTGTGGGTTCATGGCTTACGTTCAGTTCCGTAATCTCATCGAAAAGGGTTATACACCGCTCAAAGGTAAAAACAAGTTTTTGTTCGCAAGCTTCACATTTAGTTTGAAACCCACTAAATTCCTGTCTGCGTAGTAAAATATGAGCTGTAATGGATTTGGATAATTTTCATTTTTTAAAAGAAATGGAAGCCTTTTTATTTTTACTCTTATATTGTTTACTATGGGCTTATCTTGATCATAATTCAAACTGTTTAATTTATTTTTTTAAAAGTATAAGTTTCTTTGTGAGATCTCTCATATAAATGGTTTAAATTATAAAAGTAGACTATCGATCGTATCCCCCATAAATTATATATATATACACACGTTCTTACATATGGATCATAAGTTCTTTATTGAAATTACTATTAACTCACAATGTGCAGATTTGAGCTACATAACGAACGAATATTTGGATACGGTTATAAATTGGATACCTGGTATGAAAGATATACGATTGAAGGACATTCCAAGTTTTGTACGAACCACTGACCCAAATGATATTATGCTCAATTTTGTGCTGAGCGAAACAGACAATGCTCGCAGAGCCTCTGCTATAATTTTCAATTCATTCGAGAAATTAGAGCACGACGTTTTGCATGCACTTTCTTCCATGTTTCCTCTTATTTACCCCATTGGACCTCTACACTTGCTAATGAACCAGATCGATGACGATAGCCTGAAGCCGATGGGATCAAATCTATGGAAAGAAGATCTCGAATGCCTCGAATGGCTCAACTCCAAGGAACCCAACTCCGTCGCTTATGTCAACTTTGGAAGCGTCACCGTCATGACGCCCACCCAACTGGTTGAGTTTGCTTGGGGACTTGCTAATAGCAACCAAATTTTTCTATGGATAATAAGGCCTGATCTCGTCGCTAACGATTCTGCCATTCTTCCGCCAGAGTTTGTGGCGGCAACTAAAGAGCGAAGCTTACTCGCAAGTTGGTGCCCGCAAGAACAAGTTCTCGCCCACCCGTCTGTGGGTGGGTTCTTGACTCACTGTGGATGGAACTCCACTCTAGAAAGCATTTCCAACGGAGTGCCCATGGTTATTTGGCCGTTTTTTGCGGAGCAACAGACGAATTGTTGGAGTTGCTGCGAGAAATGGGGGATTGGGAGGGAGATAGACAATAACGTTGAGAGAGATGAAGTTGAGAGGCTTGTGAGAGAGATGATGGATGGTGAGAAAGGGAAAGAGATGAAGAAAAAAGCCATTGAGTGGAAGAAATTTGCTGAAGATGCTGTGGAGAGTTCATCGTTGGTGAATCTGGATAAAATGGTCAACCAGGTGCTCCTCTCTCCAAGACATTATTAGGTTAATTGAATGAATCTAGCAACTTCAACTGTTTCGATCATTTCTTCTATTTCAATGTACCATCTTGTTTTAGCTGTGTGTTCCTTTAAATGAATTTTCTTTATTAGACCGATTGTGAAGGTAATAAAATCTAATATTATATATGGTTTGAATTACGAAGTTTTTTGTTTGCACGACATAGATGAGTCTGATGGCATTTGGAGGAATAGTAATGTTCTGATTGTTGGGAGATAAATTAACGTTAAAATAAAATATATACATGTTTGGTGATTTAAAAAATATATTTTTATTAACTTTCAATAATTACAATAATCTAAAATTACAAAAAAATGAAATCACAAAAATAACAGGAATAGAATTTGTAAACCGAATACTGCAAATGCAGTTTTCTTAAGAATGATTAACCACCTACCGAGGGTGTTGTAGGTTTTCCACCGGCGTCACTCTCCCAGGATAAAATGGCTACACAATCGTTGAAACACCACCAATGATCGGCTACGAACGTACTCCGTCTGTCTTTCTCTCTCTTACAACTTGCAATATACTCTGAGTTCTGAGTTGTATCTCTATTTTTTTGTCTCTTCTTACCTCTGCTTCTTTCCTTTTCTCTTTCCTGAATACTGAAAGATAACAGCATATATATAGGCCTTCCATCATGGAGGGGACTACAGGAAAATCAATAGCCATGAGTGGTATTGATTTTTAGGATTTAATTGCCAATTGAATGGCCACTTCAATTGCAATTGAATTCTGTTATTGAATTCTAGAATTCAATGGCTAATGAATTCACAAATTCCAACACTGATCACTATAATTTTAATTAATATATTCAAATATTAAATAATATGAAATTTTGTCTATAATCTTGAAAAATAAGTGGTGAGTTCATAAATTAACATAAATATCACTCATAAAATAATATATCATGTAATATTTGAATAAGATGACCAAATAATATGGGTTCGTTTTGGCGACTGTGTCATACACCGAACCCAAGATATCGAGACCCAAGAGTGAAGGGGTCATATATATATATATCCTAAGAAATAAGAGATTTGATAAAAAAAGGTCAAATTGTGATAAAAATAATATTTCCCAAAAAATTCGACCACAAGCAGGCGAAAAATTGTTAAGAAAATCTGTTATACTCTTACTATTATAGTCATAATTTTTTTTATAAAATGAATTTTGATATGAGAGTAGAATCATTGAAAAAAAAACTTTCGGGGCTTCAATTTAAGTATAAGATTGGCCCAATTCGGAGTCTTGATGAGAAAGATATGATCGATCGAATTCGACTCAGCACAGTTTTGCGCTCGCTCCTAGTCCGCTCGAGCGGACTGAGCACTGCTCGACCAAACTTTTTGTCATGTGACGACTCGAGTGAACCCTTGCTCTACTTGAGCGCCCAACAGCCCGAGAACACCCCAAAACTTTCCATGTTTTGATTTTCAAGCCTCCATCACATTCAAGTATTCATTCTCTAAGTTTCAATAGAACTAAGCACACAAAATAAATCTTTAAACTTCATAAAGATTGCTTCCATACCATTATAATTACATTTAATCAAAATACACGGTGTTCTTCAAATTTCCTTTCAAAATATGCATTACAAAACTCAACTACATGTTCTATTCAAGACATACATTCAACTTTTACATTTTAATCACACACAACACTTTACAAAATCAAATCAAAACATTTGTATTCTTCTTTCTTCTTCCTCAATCGCACTCTTCCATATTCCCCTCATCATTTAATTTCCTTTCTTGATTTCCTTGCCCTGTAAAATGTTAATTCACAAATCATGAGCCAAAACTCGTAAGATAACGACTAATCAAAGTGCAATGCATGACTTGTGACGTGTGATGCGATGCTATCATATAATCAATAAACAATTATCTTATTTTATCAAAATCACGCACACACACCTTAACCTTTCAAAACCACTTTGGTTTATCATTGTTCATTTGTCTCAAAATACTGCCATTTCTTTATTTAGTTTTCTCGTCAAAACTATTTCTCGAATACTGAACCGACGTCGGATGCAACTTATAAAAATTCCTAGCTATTATGTCCATCCAGTTATGCGAAGCCCGAAGGATAATAACCTGCCCTATAACTCACCACGACCACCTCCAATTTACAGGGGCTAAGCCGAGGGAATGGTACCCATCTTGCAAAAGTTTTCGGTTTTTCACCGTAGAACTGTTCAAGTCGAACTTAATCTCATCAACTATTTTTCGTTTCATTATTCATTAACCAAATTTCACATATCAATAAACATTGAGAGTCCAACCTAATCTGGTTCCTCTCTCGAATTCAATTTCTCAAATTTTCTTATTCTCATTTCAAAATCCCAAATCATCGTTCTATCCAACATTTCAACTCAAAACATTTTTAATTAGACATGTTTCAAAATCTTTCGCTTCACATATCCATAATCCCCATAAAACAAAAATCACTTTGATCCATTTACTCAAATCAAGATACATGAGGTTTTATCAACACAACCAATTTGATCATAATCATTTTGTTCAAAATTGTTTTGATGCATCCACCACTTTCATCAATTAAAACATTTATCATCCTTTAAAATCTTCAAGAAAATAAGGATCTCGTGCATCACATTTCAAGTTCAAATTCAAGTATCACATTTCAGATTCAATGAATTAGATTTCATAAGGTTTAATCCCTTAATTCAATTGACCATGTCTTAAACACAACATATAACATTATCACATTCTTAGCTGGTATACCTACCTTCACTCAATTCACCCGAAAATTTTTAGCTTATGTCTTGAATGTCCCAAATTTATTCATAACTTGAATTAATATTACTGTCAATGTAACTCACCAAGTTAACTCCTCCATTACACGTTCTATATTTCAAGCTACCCAACTAGGACTTTGTGTTTAGAATTCTAAATCCATGAACTAATTCAATAATTTCATAAACAAAGTATAAGTTTGGCTACTTCTTCAAATCTTGGTATTCAACCATAAATGTTTATATTCAAAATTCACTACATCAACTAGAAGGTTCGGTTTAAGTACATAATTCCTTATATTTCAAATCAAATCATCAATTTAATCATCTAGTATTCTCATTCCATCACCCAACTTCCATTAATCTAAAATCCACTTCAATTTAACTAAGAATTTAATTAGGGTTTAAAGGATTTCCCAAAATTTGAGTTAAATAAGAATTCTTGCCCACCAATGCACAAATCATCAAGCTAACAACTTCATTTACCATAAGGCTATATTTATTTTGAGGGATTCAAGGTTAGAATTAAATTAATAGTCCTTACTAGGAGTTCTATCACATGTTTGGATGTAAAAAAAAGAGGCGGACAAACAATCCAAAACTGATTGACAATCCCACAAATAAAGGATAATTCAATCTCATTTAGGGGGTGGGACACATTATCCAATGATTGGAGGATAAAACTCTTAAGACCATGAAATGACCACTATACACTAGAAAATAAATATTCTCAATAATTGATTTAATTTTTTACAAATATTCTTAGGGTCCTTGTGGTCTGGGGTCCTTGGGATCCCGGGTGTCTGGTGTTCGGGGGGTCCGGGGATCTAGGGGTCTCTTGGATCTCGAGGTCCCCGTGGTCTCGGGTCCCGAGGTTCTTGGGTTTTGGAGTTTCGGAGATCCTGGGATCCTAAGATTCAGGAATTTGAGGGTCCCGGGGTTTCGGGTTCGATGATTTTAGGATTTTAGGGGTTCAGGGTCTTAGGGTCCCAAAGTTCTGGGCTCCCGGGGTCTATGGGTCTAAAGTTCTTGGGTCTTAGGGTCCCCGTGGTCCTCTGTTTTGAGGATCCCAGGGGTTTGAGGGTCCCGGGGTTGAGGTCTCAAGGTCCCGGATCCTAGGGATTTAGGAGTTCGAGGTCCAAGCTTCCAACGTCTAGGGGTCTAAAGCTCTTGGGTCTTAGGGTCCCCGTCGTATGAGGTCCTAGGCGTTTAGGGGTCCGTAGGTCTTGGGGTTATGTGGGTCCGGGGATCTGGAGGTCTCTTGGGTCTCGCAGTACCGTTGGTATGGGGTCCCAAGGGTTTGGGCATCCCGGGTTTTTGGTGGTCTGAAGGTCCCGAAGGTCTCGGGGTTCTAAGGTTTTAGGGTTCTAGGTCCTAGGGTCTAGGGTTTAGCGGTTCTAGGGTCTTGAGGTCCTAGGGTTTTGCGCTCATAGGGTCTAGAGGTCTAGAGCTCTCGAATCTCGGGGTCCTTATGGTCTGGGGTCCCGATGATCCGAGGTCTTGGGGTCCCGATCGTCCCGGGGGTCTCGGGGCTCCCAAGGTTCCTAGTTCTAGGGATCCGGGGGTCCTAGGGTCCCAAGATCCTAAGGGTCTGGGAGTCTGGCGATCCTAAGGCCTCAGGGTCTAGGCCCCCGGGATCTAGAGGTCTAGAGCACTTGGGTCTTGAGTTCTCAGTACTTCGGGATCTTGGGGTTTCGGGGGTCTGGAGGTCCTAAAGTCCGGGATTCCTGGGGGTTTGGGGGTTCTAGGGGTCTTGAGGGTCCGAGACTACGAAATCTCAAGGTCTAGAGGTCTAGAGTTTTTGGGTCTCGAGGTCTCGAAGGTCTAGGGTCTTGGGGCCCTAGGGGTTCGAGGGTCCAAGTGTCCAGGGTCTCGGGGGTCCGCACAACATGTTTGACCTAAAAAAATATTTTTATGCGCTAACATGTTTGGCATTAATTTTAGCTAGTTGGGATTTAGCTAAGTTGAACTCTCATAATCATTTTCAATAGTAAGGATTTTGATTAAGGTTGGGTATTATTGTCATTCATGCGTAAGGTTTGCATTCTAATTTTTCATGTCTCATAAAATAATTAACGTAAAAGTGGATAAAAAGAAAAATTAACAATGCATTAGATACACTATTCTATGATTATTAGTGGGGGGATACTAAATATTTCCTAATCCTTTTCCTCAAAACAAACATGGTGCAAGAGTATCACAATTTTTATAATAAAATTTATACCCGCATGTATTAATGTCAATTGTTCCAAAAACTTGGCATGGAATCTTCAATTCTCAAACTTGAACTTAGGGTTTTTATGAATTCAAAAGAAATCAACACAAATCACAACAATTCACTCAAATTAGTCAAAATCTTACTTTTTTGAAGCTTCAACGTTTCAAAATCTCGACAACATTACGCAAGGTTTGGCTCGTCCAATCCAACTCATTGATAGCTTCAAGTGTTGCCTCAGCTATGTTGCTCTTGATTCCCTTTCTTGTGGCCTCCAATTTGACGTATATTTGCTTAAATCCCATAGCCAAGATCCAATTTTGTGTGTAGAGAACAAAGGAGAGAGGAAAGAAAGAGAGAATGGGCGGAAGAGAGTGCCTACGGGAATGGGGAGGTGCTTGGCCTCTCCCTCTTTTAATTGCTCCAAACTCCTTCCTCTATCTAGAGGCTTTTGGAAGGCCCCACCTCCTAATTATAAATAACCATCCACATTTTGAGGTTTTTACACTTGACTCCCACATTAATTAGAATTACTTTTAATTTATTTAATTAAAATTTTCTCATGCCGAAAAGTTAATTTTCACTTAATGCCGAGTGTCACAACACACCAATGGCACATAAACGTGCTAGATTATTATCCCAAACCACTCCCAACAATACTAATAAATCAAATAATTAACTTAAAAATAAAAATATACCAGGTCTCTATAGATCGACTTTAGGCTAATTTTTTTGCTTTAAGTCATTTTAAACTAAAAAATCAAAATGTTTGTTTGATTGGGATATGGGTGATTTTTAAGCCAAATGCTTAAAGTGACTTTAAGCCAAAAGGCAAAAAGCTTTATTTAAAATTGTTAAAAAATTTTAAAAATTATTTTTAAATAATTTTATATTCAATATGGATCTAGGTTAATATAGATTTTGACAAATAAATTTTAAAAATTTAATTTTTATAAAAAATTGATGTATATAATAAAAATTATGATATTTTTAAAAAATAAAGAAAAAAATTTATGTAATAGGAAAAATAAGCTAAAACGTTTGAGTTAAAAAAAATAAATTTTTTTAACCTTTTGAACTTTTAAATCAAAAAGCAAATAATTAACTTTAAACCGTCTTTAAACCGATTGTCAAATGAAAGCATAAATTGTAATGATTGCATTTTTTATTTACTTGTTTCTAAACTAATGTATTTTATATATTTTTTTGAAGTGTCTTTGGCCAATATGTACTTGCATTTTTGGCCAATATTAAAATATGTCAGGTACACAATTAATGACATGAATTGGCATTTTTGGCCAATATTAAAATATGTCAGGTACACAATTAATGACATGAACTGGGAAACACGTTTCCAATTGCATTTCCCATTGCCTAATCTTGATTAGTAAAAGTGGTCTTTGGTAGTTTCTCTCCCATCGCGTTGAGATGAAAGAATAAAGGGCTATCAACTAATTTTTTTTAAAATAATTAATAAGATTCTGAGCATCTCTTGGTCCAATCATATTTATCTTTCGAGATTAGATAAAATTATGACAATCGCGCTCAATAAATTTTAAATTTTAAACTCTACTAACCTCTTTTGCAGGATATGTATGTGCCTTTGTTGGTTTAATCCTAGTCTTAGTCATGGAACTAATGACACTCCTACTAGTATTCATCATCTTATGTCTAGAACATATAAAATGATGTTTAGGTGGAATAAGTGGATGATTACGCTCACAAATAAGTTTTGTATTCACTCGCAGATTCGTGTTTGAATTATGGGCATGCTTATTTGGCCTTTTCTGTTAATTATTTTCAACTCAAAATGGGTAATTTTGTTTTCGGTTTAACATTGCTTTGCAATCATGTTTTTTGATACTCTAGAGTCTAGAGGACAATTCATCAGGCAATTGCAACACCTTTATGCTTTGGCATTTCCTCTAACACGCAGTACTAATATATTCACATATTGCTAATATTATGTTGTGATCAGTTTGTTGAATATTTAGAAAGATTAATTTTGCTTTACTCTTTCTCGGTACACGTGCTGTTACTAGACTTTTATGGGCCTTGTTATGTTTGCTTCTATACAGGCAGAATGAATTGCATAAATACTTGGAAGGCATGTCTTTATTCAATAATTGACTTTCTTTCACCATTCATCTATTACATGAATTCGGGAAAAAACAAGAGAAAGACCGTAAAAGGTTTGGTAGAGCAAACGAAATTGAAAAAAAATAATAATAATCGAAAAGTGGATGAACAGTGCCGATTTGAATCAGGAAGAGGATGAAGAGTGGCGACGCTCTGTTCTAAGTGTTCATGGCTGTTCTTTTGGGTTTGCAAAAGGCCTCGTTTGGCTGTGCATAAATATTCAAATTACAATGTTTGTACATTATTTGAAGGAGAGAAAAAAAAAATGGCGCCGAATACTAGAACCTGTTGGGAGAGTGCGCCTGTTCGGTGGCTATTCCTTTTTGGGTCTGTTAAGGGCGTGTTTGGTTGTCACAAATAGTTAATTTTCTTTTTAAGTTTTTTTTTAAATAACTGTGTGGGTATTGTTTTTTCTCTATGATGTTTTTGGAACATGATATTTGTATAATTGGAATCCTTGTTTTGATACCTTTCCTAAGGTATTTTATTTATGTAGTTTGGATATGAAGAAATTGAGAAGAGAAAATAACTCTATATTTTCTGTCTATTGAAACTGTACAATATATGGCATATTTATAAGCGAATAGGGATAAACAATAAGAAGATATAATAGAATAAAATCAAATCAGAATAAAATCAATCTAATC
>JAOTRH010470152.1:0-27066 GCA_034768845.1 Heliamphora exappendiculata | reverse complement strand
TATGAAACTTATTATTTTATCTTTTATCTTATTAAATAATTAATTTTGTATTTATTTGTGCCAAATTAAAGTATTAATCTCTCTTAAGAAGTAACAACTAGGAGTGTATACGGTTCGATTTGGTTGAATTTTGAGCAAAATTAAGAACCAAATCATTGTGAACGGTTTCAAGATTTTAAGAATCGAAACCGAATCACAAGTGCCATGAAATCGGACCGAATCGAACCAATAGTGAACGATTCGATTTTGGTTTGAAACTGCGATTCTAAGACTAAGACTTATTGGTTATCCAGTTAATTCTCATAATTGTAGATTGATTAAGTTTGGCAACTAATTACGAAAGATTTGATTTGCGGTAACTTTCGACATGTTTCCATCCAATATGATATCTTTATAATCATGATGTAAAGTTGTATCCCATCAATCAAGGATTGTTATTTCACATTTTTAATATTTATATATTTATTATCACCTTCTTCCCACTGACCACAAGAACGTCACTATTTTTTGTGATTAAATAATACAAAATGACTCTTTTTAAATGATTCATAATTCATGTATTTAATCTAGCAAATGGTCGGTCTTGGAGAATCCTACAGCACAATAACAAATGATAAATGTAACAGTAGTTATTCTGCAATTGTGGCGCCGGAATATAGGGTTTTATTCAAAACTAAAATAGGAAATTCAAGTATTATTTTGAAAATCTTTTAATCCCTTGAAAACCAAAATGTCTTGAAAATTCTTTTTTTATTGAAAAATTGAGTCGCCACTTAGTTTTTGAGAAAAATCAAGAAAAACAAAAATTGGCCACTGGTCTTGAAAATGTTAACAAGAGAAAATAAGGATTCGGGGGCTAAGGTACAAATCGGAAAAGGTGTTAGGCACCCCGTTCGCCCAACTGTATAATTGGTCTCTGCTAATCATCTTGGTTCTATAATTATATTTCTCAAATGCATGTAACTATAAAAAATGAAGACAAAAAGAGAATAACTAAAATCAAGTAATAAAAATACATAGTATAGGTATATAGAATGCTAAACAAAGAATAAAAGAAAATTCTAGATTTTAAGGCATACAAATTCTAGTTAAAGGATATGTGAAGTAAACTGTATGCAATATAAGAAGTATGAAATCATATAAATGAAGTTAGCAAACCCTAATCACGTCAAAATTAAACTAAGCATATCATGGATTTAAACGAAAGAGAAATAAATCTAGGATTTCTAATCCCTAAACATGCTGATCCACTCTACAAATTGCATGCTGGTAGTCAATCAGAACATTACACAAGCAAAAATTGGCTATTGGAACAGGCTTAGACTTAGTAGAAATAAACAGATGTGGCAATCGTAACATATGAATGTTACGATCACAAGACCCAAAGGCTGAAAAGGTTGGGGTCGTGCATAACAGAAGCACACCCGCAAGCATGTTAGTGCATTTTGGTCATGACCGCAACAATTTGACGTTGGGACCGCAAGTATTTTAAGAACTTTCTAATGGATAGTGTATTCGAGTGCTAGTGTACAGTATAAGCAGAGCTTAATTCAGACTGTTTTAATTAAACTACAATAAAAGTTAACCAATTCCTGTAAAACTAAGTATGCTTCCAAAACTGGCATTCAAATATATGAACAAAAGTAATTAAACCTAGTAATATCAAATCTAAAGAATAAGCATGTTCACCATTCTACTGATCAAAATTGTCAACTAAGCATGCGATGATTAAACCTAACAATGGCAGCATAAAAGAAACAGCATGCAATTTGGCAATCGAAACCCGATCTCCTTACGGGGATAGAAAGTGTGAGGAGAGAAATGTCGGGGTTCCAACAGAGTATCGATACGCGACTATCTAGGTGAATTCTCGAGTCGTGGAATGTAGAATCACCAGCTCAATTCTCGTGAAGCAATCTAGTATCCAATATCTAAATCATGCTCGAGCAGTAATGCGGAACAAAGTGTAAATAGGGAATGCAGCAGAGTACCGACATACCTTTAGAATAGTACTTGATAAATCTGCAGTATATCGACGTCAAAAAGGTCCTCTTGAAATCGTACAAAAGGTACGTTTATATAGAGTACGTCAGCCAATGAGGTGCTTCCACGTTCGTTGCTCAAACTTAGCTCAACAAGTTTGCGGTCGCCACCTTTGAAGGTTGCGACCGTGAGGTGTGAGGTTGTGATCTTCACAAATATTAGGGTTTTCAAGAGATTTTTATTGCGGTCGAAACAAACAACAGAATGGTCGCGAGGTTCAAAGTTTGCGGGTGAATTATTTGGACCAGTGAACAACCAGGTCGCAAAGTTATGAAGGTTGCGGCCTCAAAGTTCAAAAGATGTGATCTTGTGGTTTGGGTTTACAGAATACTGGACTTGGATTGCTTCATGACAATCGTGCGGAGTCATCATTCCCACTTGGTTTTCTTCATCGGACTCAACTGGATAATCCTAAGGTTCGGCGAGGTCAAATTGGGGTGTCTACAGCCACGCAATTGTTAAGATACCGCACTACAGATATAACTGATAAATGTATTAGTTAGTACTCTGCAACAAAATTGCTAAGATACTATAGGACACATATAACTGATAAATGTATTAGTTACTACTCTGCAACACAATTATTAAGATACAACATCACAGATGTAACTGATAAATGTATCGGTAAAATATTACGCAACACACTTGTTAAGATACCATAACACACACGTAACTGATAAATATATTAGTTATTACTCTGCAATACAATGTTAAGATACTAGCTTGTTTTACAAATTTTCTGAAAATATGTCGTCGATTTCACATTTATCAATTACGATGGATAAACCCTAAATTCTAATTCTAAACAATTGAAGTAGAACATAGAATAGTAAAACCCTACATATGTCGTCCACTTCACAACCTCATTTGTTTCTTGCTCGAGCAACAACCAATTATCCTTGATTCGTGAAGAGGGAGTGTTGTGGTTGTATAAATTTATAATCGTACTTCTTTTGAGTAGAATCAGTGAGATATTTGGGTTTTTTGGTACCAACGCGATCTTCGAGAATGGGTGTGTTGGTTTGGGATGATTTGCACAAGAAATTTGAAAGTTTCAAATTTGCAGGTATCGCGTTCATGGGGGAGATGCATCATGATTTTCGCGACGGTTCTTTTTCGAAACAGTTTCCATTTTAAACAATTCAGGATTGCTTTTTCCAAATGAGTTTCATTTTGATCATTTCGAGATTGACTATTCAATAGTAAGAGTATTTTGGTAAGACATTATTTGTTTGGGATTGAAATCAATAAAAATTTTAACGTTGACTAATTCTTAACTATCAACTAATATTTGGACTTTTGCCAAAATTTGTCTTAAAATTTTTCCAAAGCTACAAAAAAGTCAAAATTACAATTGCTACTTGCCCAATAGTACAATGCCTTGTTTCCTAACTTGACTTTTCTAACTTTGGAAGAAAATGAGAAGGGGGAGAACAAAGTACACTCACTATTAACTCGCTTAAATTTATGATCTAACACTTAAATGAAAGACATAAAACAAATACGAATGATGCTTAAATGGGCTAAGGGCTTATTTCTTGAATATAAGCTATACTATAAATTTGAGATATCAAATCAGACAATATCATATATGAAGAAAGTGAATGTTGACCTCGGTAGACTATTCTATTCATTTGTAATTTAAGAGATAGCTTTTAGTCTCTCCCCCAAGATTTGAGAAGAGCTGATTTATAGGTCATTGGGTTAGCTCGCGAAGAGAAATTGAATTATAAAGATTGAGGTTGCACTGACTGTGCTGACCTTTAATTAGGTCAATAGAGGTAGTTCACGCACTTAATTTCTCAATCTAAGTTTGAACTTACACGACAAAAAAAATTGCTATCTTAGGACCGTTATAGTTATGGTCACTGTTTACCAGGGTTTCAGTCGTCGATTACCCTACCATCAAATCATTAATATTTTTGACCTTCTGGCATTGGACATGTGTCAGCCTTCATACATAGTTTGACGACTATATAGAAATCTATGTTTTTTGGTAAATAGTCGGCCGAACTTGGTCACTACGACTCCTTTTGTAAGGAGGCACCTCTTCTTCCGAAGTTAGTGGGCTATTTTGCATTATTGTTTCATCAAAATATCACTTTTATGTGTTTTTTTAGCTTTGGTTTAAAATTTCATTTCTTGAGCCATTTTTTTTAAAAATAATAATAAATAAAAACAAAAGAAATATTAAAAAAGCTGAGTGTTTTCATAAGAAAAAACCAAACATGGCCTTGTGTAATCCGATTCAATGATAACTCTGTTCAACCGCCATGCAAGGGTGATCGTGCAAGCAACTCAAAACAATAGCTAGGGCTGACGAGTGACGACGTCCAAACAGGGCCTTAAGCATGCCAATTTTTCACGTCTCCTCTCTTGCATATTTCGTTTATTATTATTTTTTTTTACGAATTTTTTCCCTATCATTTTGATAAAAAGTAAAAAAGAGATGATATTTCCGCCATGTCATATCTCGTTTGGCCTCGAATTATATTAAGCCCGATTGATAATTAGTTTATAAGTTAATTTTTAAAAAATTTTTTTTTAGTAATTTCAATCAAAAAGTTAAATTTAATTTAAAATAGGTTGTTTGTTAAATTAGTTTTAAACTAGATTTTTTAAAGTTAGCCGTTTAGATAAAAAATTAAATTTTTTTTTACTTTTTATACAAATTGAATAATTTTGCCCTTGTATATAGTTAAAAATAACAATTACATATAGTTAATAGAGATAGTAAATAAGTTATAAATGACGGATATCATTGTCTTTTAAAAATGACTGAAGTTTAAATAGAATATTTTTTTCAAATTTGTGTTTTGATTTGTTTTTTTATTTTATTTTTCAAACGAGCAATATTAGTTTTTATTTTATTTTATTTTATTTTTTAATTTTTTAACCAAAAAATCATAATAACCAATCAGCGCCTAAGAGCAAGCTCAAGAAATTCCACTATTTTCGAATGCTCATGTATAGTCGATTAAAGCTATATTGGAAATACCTTTTTCTTTAAAAAAAATGTTGTAGCTTTTTTTATTTTTTTATCTAAATTTTTTATTTTCTCAATTTGTATTGAAAAAAATGGATCTCGAAAGTATAATTATTTTGGCTAACTTAGAAAATATTCATTAAAGACAAAAAAATTTACAAAAGCTTTAAAGTGATTTTTTTTTTCTTATCTAAACTATTTTTATTTTTTTAACTTTTCTAATTTCTTGTAGAAAGAGAAATCAAAAAAATATTATAGTTTAGACTAATGTAAAAAAATACTAAAAACAAAAAAAAAACTCATATAAAAAAGCTATCGAAGATGAAGTCTAAGCCTTGATTGGTAATTTATAAGGTTTTATTTTTATTTTTTTTATTTTTACTCAAAATCAAGGTAAATGATTTGGTAACTTAATTTTTTTTCGGGGGTAATTATGTAACTTAATTTGGTAACTTAATTTTTATAACTAACAAAGTATATTATTTGATAATTAAGTTTTAAAACTTTTTAGCTTTTACATTAAAATAATAATGCTACCCTTCATTAATTTACATTTAAATAATTTGTATTATGTAAAAAAAATTTTTTATTTTTTTTATTGTGTGATATGTACCGCAGGGGTGCACGTGGGTCTATTATGATCAATTTTGTATTAAATTTAAGATCGAAATAATTTTGATCGGTTTTAATTTTTAAAATTTGAAATCAAACTAATCATTTAATATAACCAAATCAAATTAATCCGTTACAAATTTGGTTGGTTGGATTTGAAATTTCAATTCCACTAATTATTAAAACATAATATATAAATCATTCTAATCAACAACTTTAAAACAATGAGTAATTTTAAGATTGTATTTGAGCTTATTTTTGTAGAAATAGTATAACTGGATAATGTTATATAATACAATAGCAATTTGAACTAGGAATTAAAGTTTAAAATAATTTGTATATATAAAACAAAGATGAGGTCAATGCTGTAGGCATTTGCTACTAGAACATAAATCAATTTCATAAACAAAGAGAATTCTTTCAACCATATAAGATTCGATTATCAGGTTGATTCAGGTTAATAGGCTAACTCGAGAATTGAATTAATACTATATGCTTGTATTTTAGACTAAAAATGGAACTGATAACTTGAAAAAATCAAACTAATTCAATCTATAAAAATTGCGTTGGTTCAGTTTTTGAATCGTTTTTAGAAAAAAAATAGAAAAAAAAGTTGGATTGTCAAGCATATGCTACTAGAACATAAATCTATTTAATAAACAAAGAGTGTTATTTCTGTTGGGTTTGGTGTCTCGAATTTTGGTATTCATACTCAATAGAACGTTTGAACAGCATTGGAGGGCTGAGAAATGGGTTGCCATAGGTGTAGGATCTCTGTAGAAGATAGAGAAATCGAGACCTGTTAAAAACGAATCGATCGATCTAAAGACAGATCAATCGCTTTAAGGACAGAGTGATCCGTTTGGGCACAATAGCAATTTTCTACGTGGCAGCTAGGGTTTGTCTTAGACCTAAGAGCTACATATATAACGGTTTTATGTTTCATAGAAACCTAGATGTTCTCTATACACTTGAGAGGGATCAGTAGAGAGATTAGAGAAAGTATAGAGAAAGAGAGAGAAAGGGGTTAAAATTTGAGGTTATTGACATTGTGTGAGTGAAAGAGTGAAACTTGCATTTCTTTTTGTCATATAGTGTATTATTTTTTCTTTTTCATGGAGGTAGGCAGTTAGTCGAACCACGTATCTTTGTGTTCTTGTTCTGTTCTTTATTAGTTTTATGTGGATTATAGCTTACGTTCATGTTTTCGCTGTGTAGGGAATTTAAGAGTTTTTAAATCCCATTAATTGGTATGAGAGCATTGGTTATTGTCTTGATTACTCGATTGCAGTAAAGATGGTGAACATCAGATACGAAGTCAAAAAGTTTATCGGTAAGAATAATTTCTCCATGTGGCAGAGGTGGATGAAAGATATGTTGATCCACCAAGGGGTCTCCAAAGCGTTACTCGGCAAGGCGAAGAAACCAGAGAAAATGACCGATGACGATTGGGATGATCTTGATTGCAAGACCGCAAGTTCAATTTGGTTTAATTTGGGAGACGAGGTTATTCACAACGTGCTTGATGTGGAAACAGCGCACGAGATCTGGAAGAAATTGAAAGGTCTCTACATAAAGAAGAACCTGGCCAATAAGTTGTACATGAAGAAGCAACTGTATGAACTGTAGATGAAAGACGATACAAATCTTTTGGAACACCTAAATACGTATAATATGCTCATCATATAGTTATCTTGGTTTGGAGTGAAAGTTGATGATAAGGATAAGGTGATTCTCCTTCTAGCATTGCTTCTGACATCTTATAATCATCTAGTGACTACTTTGATGTACGAAAAGGACACTTTAGAGTTAGAAGAGGTCATTAGGGCTCTTTTGTCACATGAGAAGATAAAGAGGGATAATGAATCTGATGTAGAAGGTGTGCTAGTAGCTAAGTCTGAGTCAAGTAGAGGAAAGAGTAAATCATGTGAACAGGATTCCAACAGTGGTAGATCTTGATCCAAGTCGTGTGCAAGGAAGGATGTGGAATACTTCTATTGCCGCAAAACCGGTCACTTCAAAAGCCAGTGTCAAGAATTGAAGCAGCATCTGAAGGAAAAGAAGAAAGGAAAAGCGCCTACAAAATTTGTCAGTTTGGTCGAGGAGCCGTTAGACAGTGAGATAGACGGAGATGCACTTTTAGTTTTCTCAAATTTTAATTTTCTGTCAGAGTCATGGATACTAGAATCAGGATGTTCATATCATATGTGTCCAAATAGAGAATGATCTGACTCGTATAAGTCTTACAATATGGGTACTGTTCTAATAGAGAATAACTCAGTATGTCATTTAGTTGGAATAGGTACAGTCAAAATCAGGATGTTTGACGGGGTTATAAGAACTTTGGAGAATGTTAGGCATATTTCGGGGTCAACAAAAATTTGATTTCTTTAAGAACATTGGATTCTTTAGGTAATGGTTTCACAGCAAAGGATGGAGTAATGAAGATTAGCAGATGTGCCATGATAATCATGAAAGAACAGAAAGTGGATGGTCTCTACAGGTTGGTAGGGGACACGGTAGTAGGTGGAATAACTACTACCACACAGGCAGAATTCAGTAGGGACGTTACGAGACAAACATTTGAGACTTAGTCAGACTGACAAGCAGAGTATGTTAAAAAGTCAAAAGAAGAGTCCAGTAGTCGAGGTGGAGTTTTGTCAGAAACGTTCACTCAAAAAATCGAGTAAAGATGGTTCAAATCAACAATAGCAAAAATAGTGCAGTGGAGAACCTTCATGTCACAAGAAAGTTACGGGCAGATCAGGTAGAGATCAGGAGCAAGTGGCAGTGTCAAAGAAGATGGAGTCACCATAGACGGTTGAGACTAGGTAGTTTGGAAGACTGTCCAAGAACGAGAGGTTGGTTGATTACAATAGGGTCATGTTCAAGTGTAGCTTGAATTTGATCCAAGTTTATTCAGGTTGATGAACAGAGAAGGTGGAGCACTCATACCCATGAAAGGGGTGTATGACGAGATAACCAGCAGATCTTCAAGATAGTGATGGTTTAGAAATTCGAGCCAAGGTAGAGATTGTTGGATTTTGTGTCTCGAATTTTTGTATCCATACTCGATAGGACATCCGAACAGCATTTGAGGGCTAAAAAATGGGTTGACATAGGCTCAGGATCTTTGTAGAAGGCAAAGAAATTGAGACATGTTAATGACGAATTGATCGGTCTCAAGACGGATCAATTGATTTAAGGACGGATCGATCTGTCTAGGTGCAACAATAATTTTCTGCGCAACAGCTAGGGTTTGTTTTAGACCTTGGCTACATATATAACGGTTTTATGTTTCATAGAAACCTAAATTATCTATACAGTAGAGAGGGCTCAGTAGAGAGAGAGAGAGAGAGAGAGAGAGAGAGAGAGAGGTTCAAGTTTGAGACTATTAACATTGTGTGAGTGAAAGAGTAAAACTTATATTCTTTATTGTCATGTAGTGGATTGTTTCTTATTTTTCGTGGGAATAGGGAGTCAGTCGAACCACGTATCTTCATGTTCTTGTTATGTTCTTTAATTGATTTGTGTGAATTAAAGCTTACATTTTTGTTTCTGCTGTGTAGGGGAATTGAGAGTTCTTAAAATTTCAACAATATAAGATTTGATTATCAAGTTGACTTGGGCTAATATACTAACTCGAGAATTGAATTAATACCATATGCTTGTACATATATATATACATCTATTCGGTTTTCGGGTTAGTTCGGAATAGTTCTAAACTAGCCCAAGAACTTAACTAAGATTATCGGTTTATTTTTTTGGGGGTTTAGAATCAAACCAATTACTTGTAAAAATCAACCTAGCCCAACCCATATAGGTCAGATTAGTTCAATTTTTGAATTTTTCAGCTCTCTTGTGCACCCCTAATTATAATATCCTTAATAAAAATGATAATTCTAATTCCTTAAAAATAAAAATAAAAATCATAAAAAAATAAAAAATAAAAAATTATGCCAAACATTCTTGAAAAGTAAGTTTTTCTTAGTTATCTCAAGTAATTTTTATTTTTCATTTTTTTCAAAAAATTAAACTTCTAAAATACCAAACCTTTTGAAGGCTGAAAAGTGTGCCTCATGGATGCCAACACTACTGTTGTTCGTTTTGAGGTAATTGTTTTTTTGTTTATTTTATATTATTTATTTTTATTTTTAATAAAAAAATTTAATTATGTAATTAAATTATTATATTTTTTGGGACTCTTTTTATTGAGACAAACTAAAAAAAGTATATTCTTGATTAAAATACTTAAAAAACTCAAACAAAAAATAAAAATTAGCTAAAATTAGCTTATAAATGAAATTTTATGTTACTTATTTACGTATTTAGTGAATTTTTTATTTTTTTAATTAAAATTTTTAATTTTGATTTAAAAAAATAAAAATAATTAAAAATAAAAAATAATTAAAAAAAATAAAATTTACAAAATTTAACCCAAACTTACCATCGTTTCAACGCCCCCAACCCAACTACCAATCACGTGAAATATATAATTTTTCTATGAGAAGCACATGACCTTCACATGTTCGGTCGTGTGGCTACTAATGCACCCGGAGCACTAAATAGCTTCTCCTTGCCGGGGCTCACTATTCGGTTTAATTTAATTTTTAGCTAAGTTAATAATAAAATTATTTTAATTTTTTTTAAGAATTTAAAAATTAAAGTCGAATCGTACGTGTACAGAATCAGAACCGAAGATAGGTTGATAATGATTTAAAACTGCAATTCTAAAATTAAATTCTTGTTGTTTATTTTATATTTAATAAATTATATATTTATTTGTTTATTTTTATTAATTTGTTATGTTCTTTCTTTATATTATATTATTTTATTATTTGTTTAATATTATTATAAAGAGAGATCTTTATACTTAAAAATTATGAATTATGTTTTATTTATTGAGTATTTTATTATTTTTATGAATTAGCCATGTCTTAATAGGTTATATATTATTACAATGTTATAAAAAAGTAAAAATAAATAAAAAAACAAAAGAGAAGAAAAAAAAAAGATATAAAATAAAATGAAAATTTGGTAAGCAGTCTAATTTTTATGCCGTTTATTATTTTTCATCAAGTATAAAATATTTTAACGAGCAAGATTCATCCTTACAAAAATTTTAATGCGCAAAGTTCTTTTGAAAAAAAAATATTTTAAAATAAATAAATTTATCTGTATTTTTAAAATATGAATAAAAAACACAAATAAATTTATCTTTCTTTTATTGAAAGTAGGTGTAAAGAATATAGATAAATTTATTTGTCTTATTGAAAACACGTATAAAGAGTATAGATAAATTTATACGTGTCTTTTTAAAATATGTATGAAAAAGGAAAATATATTTATCTGTCTTTTTATTAAAAACACGTGTGAAAAATACATATAAATTTATTCGCGCATTCTCAAAATATATATAAAGAACACATATAAATTTATCTGTCTTTTATTAAAAGCACGTGTAAAGAAAATAGATAAATTTATTTATTTTATTGAAAGTACGTATAAAGAACACAGATAAATTTATCTGTTTGTATTATTTGTATTGATATGCAAACAGATACATTTATCTGTTATGTATAAATGAGCAGGCAAATAAATTTATCTGTTTGTAGGGTATTTTTGAGATAAATCACGCAATTGAAACTTGTGCGTTAAAATTTATTTTTTAAATTTTTAACTAAAATTTCTAAATAAAATAATTAATATTTCTAAATCTTTTAATATATTATACGTAATTAATACAAATATAATAAGAAATAAATAACGAATTAGTTCGGTTTTAAATGAATTTTGAAAACTAATTCTATTAATTAAAATTTTAAAAAATAATTTATAATTATTTAAAATTAAAATCAAACTATTTATTATAAAAATTAAATTAAATTAAATTATATAATTTATATCGAACCAATTTATCGACTCTATCGAATTTTTGCCATCAGACTTTAGCCACTGTCTGGACAAGTGCATTCTTGTTACCAAGCGCTCCAAGTTAATTTCAGGACTCAGGACGGTTGTGCTTTAAGCCGAATTCGAGCAACGAAGCAACGGCCGTCTGTTATTTTCCCGCCAAATATCGCTGCGAACTTGATTGTTTTCAAATGTTAAAGTTACTCCGAACAATCCACGGACACCTCTTTCAAACCCCCAAGTTCCAATTCAAAATCCCTAATTTTATCGTACCCAATTCTTATCTCCACAACTCCTGCGAAACCCTAGCTCCTGATTCGGACCAAGGGTTCGTATTGAATGAGGTCGAGGAGTTCCCTTCACCATCAGCACAATCCTTAGAGCAGACAGACTCATTTGCAACAGAGAGTAGCAAGAATCTTGATCAGAGCGCTTTGACGATGACACGGAAGGTACAAGTTTCGCATCCGTGGCCGGAATGGGTGAAATTGATGGAACAGTTGTTAAGAAATGGGTATTTCGAAGAAGTTGGGAATCCCTTCCGTAAAGGAGAATTGGATGCGAAGGATGTAAACCGAATTCGGACTGCTTGTCTTAATTTTGCTCGCGATAGGATTGATCTTATAAGGTAATGGATGAATCAATTGAATATATTGTTTAGTTTTATTTGTGATATTGATAGGAGATTATATGAAATTTGAGCAGTTGGATTGAATCAGAAAATTGGTTATTGATTTAAGTTTTCTCTGGGTATGAAATGGATTGTAATTTGGTATTTTAAATGTGCATACAACCTGTTTGACGTTGGAACTAAGTGAGAGACTTGATTATCGTGTTAAATTTGAAGTAGCATCTGCAGCCGTGTCGACTGTAATGTAGTTCATATTCACGTAATACCATTTCTTGTCATAGGGTATTGCTTGGCTTGTGATAGCGAGCAAATTTTTTCTAATGGTTGCATTCTATTATAATCTCTGCATGCATGCGCTGGCAGTTTTGAGTGCCTTTTATGCCAAGCTTTATGTCATCTCCTATTGGGCATTAAAATAAAAAGAAAGAAAGAAAGATCTATTACTGTGAACACTGACCTCTCATGGCGGAAATCAGCAGTGGGAAAACCAGGAAACGACTACTAGTTTCAGTTTTAGGCTGACGTACATGCACGACACTCATAGATAGATCATGGGTGGAAATCAGCAGTGGGAAAATCAGGTAAGGACTATTAGTTTCATTTTTAGGCTGATGTACTTGCACCACACTCGTATCTCATGTGCCGAAATCAACAGTGGAGAATCAGGAAAAGACTATTAGTTTCATTTTTAGGCTGATGTACCTACACAAACTCAAAGATATGAACATATACTTGCATATATTCATATATGTGGTGATGTGCACAAACGCACATTCGGTGAACCAAACTAAACCAACCAAACTAAGCCGCGTGTTCCAATCACTTAGTCTTGGCTACAAACACTCATTTTGTTAAATCGTTGACCACCAGTTCTTCTGAAACTAAAGTTGTTAAAGAGATGTAACTTTGTTACTTATATTCTCAACATGCTCTTCACGTGTGGCTAGACATTTCTTCATAAGCGAGTCAAACACATGAAAATATTTTAATTATTAGGTATGCAGTGAGGTTTGAACACATGATCTACTGTCTGCTCATGTTAGATTGTTAACCACCAACTATTCTAAAAGCTTAAACTGTTAGAGATTGAGTTAATTCTGTTTTTGTTACCCTCAACACATTCAATATATATATATATATATATATATATATATAACAGTTATTAGATTCTTTTTATTCATTATTTGGTTCAAAATTCATGCATATCTTGTTACAAATATAGGAATGAATCTATTTTGAGATATAACTACTAATAAATCTTATGATTCGATTCACAATTTATGATAAATGAGATTTTTGAAATTGTTTGGTCGATAGGTTCAAAACATCTTTTCATACATTTTGTTTTTTTGTGAAAATGCCACAATATAACTTCTTAGGGCACATTTGATTACAAAATAATTTTTGTTGTTGTATCAATGTGTCTTCTTACATTAGCTTGAGGCTATTTTTTGTAATCTCGTAGTAATACTATTATTAATAGATGCTGAGGTGAAGGGACTGACTACGTTCATCAAACCTATTTTCTAATTTCTTATCTTCTCTACTCTTTTCATCTAAACAGTAGCTCTATATTTTATACCTCAAATCTTTCTTTGTTTTTTGAAGATTTCTGTGCAAATTGGTTTGGTACCTATAACCAATAATCAGCACATACTTGCTTAGATTCTTAAATGGAGTAAAAGAATATATTGGTTACCAAAGAGATTTATTAAATTGTAATATTAATTTTCAGAAATGCTATGGTTCTATCTTCTCTTTGTTATTTTAAGATTAAATCTTGTGTGTGTGTGTGTGTGTGTGTGTGTGTGTGTGTGTGTGTGTGTGTTTAATGTTGGCCTTCCATAGGTCCTCTTTTTATTTCTTTTTCAAAATATCTAGTTTGGAATTATTTCAAGAGAAGCAATGATGGACTAAGATGTTTTGTTTAGGGTGATGAGTGTAATGATGCAAAGCTTTGTTACAAACTAAATTTTAGTTACTAATAAAAAAATTTTGTTGGAGAGCTACATTATTGAACCCTTTTCCTTACATGTTAATATTTTGGACAATTGATTGCTAAAAATGGTATTACTGTTCTAAATCCAAGAAGTTCTCAGTTCAAATTTCATAGTCTGTGTTTGTTGCCCCACTATGTTTGTCACTGTGCACTCTATTCTTTGTGTGTTAGCGCATCCTATTTAGTTCATTATGTTCCACCTCTCCTTGTGCTGGATGCTTGAATGCTAGGGAGAGTGTTAAATGCTTGATTTACATAATTGGAATATTTTGAGTTTTTAAGAAAATTGGTGGCTTACCAAATACCATCAAGTGTCACTCCTTGTTTATTAATGGTGTTTGATGTAAGCTCAAACTTCACAGTTAGAGATTTTACCATTGCACCAGGCAATAACCGTAGTTTTGAATTACTAATATGCATCCATAGTTTTCTTATCTATTAATCCATTGCTCTTATGAATTAAATTGTGGAAAAACCTAATGAGTGTGTACTCGTTTATACTTTTTAGAATTTTTTCGTATTTTATTTCTCGTGGTAAAGAAGAAGTTTATTCTGATACATCTCTGTAAAATTTTCTTAAGGTGCCTTATCTATTTTAGGTTTATTCTTAACCTAAAATATTAAATTTCATATTTTATTAAGTAAAATTATTAAACAAAAGGACACATTTCTATAATATTTTTTTCAATTTTTATTCCTGCTTTATGTGATCTCATACTAAAAGATCTTATTCTCTCCCGACCCCATCATTTACTACACTTTTCTTAATTGTCATAATAAAGTTCTTACTAAATTGTAGGAAGATAGTTAGGTGTGGGATAAAGTAGATGAGGTGGCCGGTGTAGATAATTCCGAAAGATGATTAGAAACCACAGAAGTGGAGGATGAGTGAGTCGAACACTCTTAGAGAAGAGGTGGTGGCATTGTCTCTTTAAGAGAGAGAACATATGGTAATAATAGGCGTCCTCATAAATGGGAACCTTTTTATACAGAGGTTGAACTATGGGAGGGTTTAGCTTGCGTTGAGCAATGGCCTCTCCCCCATTGATTTGACTTTTTCTAGGTTTGTTTGTCTACCTGTCATCCCAAGTATCAAACCTCGATAGCAGTATCGTGGAATGGCATCGATAATTGTTGTAATGTGTCGTTATGCCATATGAGCTCCAAGTCATTAGGAGCATTGGTCAATCATCTTCTTGTTGAGAAGGTCAATGATATCCCAATATTCACGGGTTATATATATATTGTATTTAATTGTATTTAAATTACCTAGAACTGATTAGCATGATTGTAAGAAGCCTCTTGGATGATTAACATGATTGTAGGATGTATGATTAGCATGATTGTAGGGAGCCTCTTGTTTATATAGCTACATCTTCTGATTCAATAAAATTCATTCAAAAGCAAAATATTCTCTTCTTTATTTTACATGGTATCAAAGCAGGGAACGATACTCTAGCTCTCTACCCTCTTTTATTTTTTGCCTCTTTTATCGCCGTTTTCGATCATCATGGCAAACGAGCAATCTTCGAATGGAGGCAAACCCGATGTCGCCAATCCATATTTTCTCTACCATTCTGACCATCCTGGAATGGTGCTTGTTTCCAAGCCCCTAAATGGGGACAATTATTCGACCTGGTGTACAGCTATGACCATTTCTTTGAATGCCAAATCTAAGTTGGGTTTTATAGATGGAACCATCACAGCGCCAACTGTCACTACCAAACCAGACGACTATGCATTATGGAAACAATGCAACGATATGATCCTATCTTGGATTCTCAATTCACTCACACCAGATCTTGCAGATAGCGTTATTTTTTCAACCACTGCCTAGGAGGTATGGGAAGACTTTCAGGATCGTTTTTCTTAAAGAAATGCCCCTCGTATTTTTCAGATTGAGAGAGGGACATCGCTTGTTTGGCTCAAGATTAGATGACTATTGCGGCTTACTACACAAAGCTAAAAAAATAATGGGATGAACTAGGATCCTATAATGACACTATTTGCTCTTGTGAGGTGGACCATAAGAGACACGGATTAATGCAATTTCTCATGGGACTCAATGAGTCCTACAGTGCAATCCGAGGGTAGATCCTATTGATGAATCCACTACCTGATGTTGGGAAGGCTTACTCTTCCATTGTACAAGAAGAGAAGCAGCGAAGCTTTGGTGCTACGCGTGAGATAACGGAGACATCAGCCATGGTTGTTCGAAGAGATGAACCAGTAACTCTGGCTGTTCGACATGGACAAGGTTCTTCTTCTCGTTCCAACTCATCTAATCGAAAACCTTTACATTGCTCTTACTGAGATCGAGACCATCATGTGCGAGACACGTGTTGGAAGTTGAATAGGTATCCACTAGGACACCTAAAACATGCATCAAATAGGTCCAATCAAGGGGCACTGATTTTAAGCACAACACTAGCCGTCAGTCT
The DNA here is from genome assembly GCA_034768845.1 of Heliamphora exappendiculata. NCBI lineage: Eukaryota > Viridiplantae > Streptophyta > Magnoliopsida > Ericales > Sarraceniaceae > Heliamphora > Heliamphora exappendiculata. The sequence continues at coordinate 10,441 of JAOTRH010470152.1, read as the reverse complement.
TCAGTTAATAATGTCAAGGAGGGCCCAATGATGCAGGAAATGCAGTCAGTAACGAATGGGCTCTTTGATTTGCAAATCCAGCAAATATTATCCATCGTGGATGGTAAATGGACATCACAATCCGCAAATCCTAAGGCGATTGCTGCTAGTGCCTCTTTAGGTTTGTCTCAAGAATCGTTGCGCCTTCATCAATTAATTATTGATAGTGGTGCAACATGCCACATTAATTCATCTCCATCTTTACTTGTTAACAATAGAGAGAACATCCTTTTGCCACCAGTTGTTATGCCAAGTGGAGAACAGCCTCCGATTTCATATATTTGGACTATATCCTTGAATTTAGTTATTTCTTTGAAAAATGTGCTTGGCGTTCCATCTTTTAAGGTGGATGTAATGTATGTGAGTCAAGTTACAAGAGATCTTAATTGTTCAGTAACCTTCTTCCCTCATTGGTGTATTTTGTAGGACTTAATGGACGAGGACGACGATTGGTTTGGGTAAACAACAAGACAGACTTTATTACTTGGTTGCGTTAGCATCAGAGAAAGTAAAACATAAAATTCGATCCCTAGCAGCCATTGCTCGCTGTTCATCCTATTCTCAAGTCACCTATGTTAGATATATATTATATTAGTATTATTATTATTATATTTATTATCTAGTGTGTGCGCGTATATGGATGTGGTGCCATTGCCTAATTTTATTATAAATAAGAGTTTTGCCTATCCTTTTGTGGTACAGCTTCCTATTATTCTCTTTTTAATAATATGGTATTAGAGCCACCATGAAACCCTAGCTTTCATGAAACCCTAGCTTTCATGAAACCCTAACCCTAACCATAGCCAACCTAGCCACTGATCAACCCTTGAACAGTTCCTTTGCCTAACACACAGTGCCGACGACGACATCCACAGTGACGTTCTTCTTCTGCCACGACGACATCCACAGTGCCAACGACTAGCCACTAGTGACGTTCTTCTTCTGCCACAGTGCTGACGACCAGCCACCAGTGACCGACGACCACCCACTAGTCTTTGACTAACACCCACAGTGCCGACTACCACCCACTAGTGACCGACGACCACCTTCACCCAGCCGACGACCTCCCACAGTGCTGATGACCTCACTACACCCAGCAACAGTGACCGACGATCTCCTGACAGCCACTCTCGTCACAGCCTCTCGTCACACCACTTCTGGCACCGAAACCCACCAAAACCATCACCCATGGCGCCGACATCACCAAACTAGTGCACAGTCGTCGCCGCCACCAGTTGCCGCCACCCTATTAGTCTCCGAAATCCACCAAAACCTACTAAATAGTCACCAAAGTCACCGATCGTGTTCCAAAAACAGTTTTCGACCATTTAAACAGTTACCAGAAACCTAGCCAAGTCGTCGGAAAAATCATCAGAAAAGTCGCTGGAACAGTTGCCGGTCGCCAGAAAAGTCGTCGAAATAGTTGCGCCGGTTTCAATAGTTTTAAGGGTCTCGGAGAATGTCACAGGATGTTTGAATCCATGGAAATAGTTTGAAGGTATGTTTGGTGGTCCATTTATGGTTATTTAACGTTGTAGTTGCGTGTGGTTCCTTGTTATTTGCTAGATTGTGATGTCAACTGAGAGTTCGACAAGGGTTGGGGACTCTCCAATGAGTAGTGAAAAACGGGTTGGTGAAACTCCAATGAGTACTGATAGACAAGGAGGAATCACATATGTGTTTTCTTCCTCAATACGACTAGTGATTTCGAGATTAACTGGACCACAAACATATATGTTATGGAAGAAGAAGGTTTTGCTCACAATTGAAGGCATGGAAAAGGAGGATCACTTGTTCAACGATCCTCCTAAGAAAGGTTCTGATGAATACAAACGGTGGAAGAGGGATAATGCTCGATTGCTTAGTAAGATGTTAAATTCAATGGAGCTGTCCATTGAAGTTTTGGTGGCTAATGCCATCACTGTTCAAGAGGTGTGGACTATCCTCGAGGAGACATTTTCTTCGACTAATGGTTTGTCGAGGCTGTATGATGTGATGCGGAGTATATTCAGGATACAGCAGGGAGAGTGGCCTTTTTCAGATTCTTCACAGAGTTCAAAGTATTAGCTGATGAGTATGATCGTCTGGTACCTTTCACCAATCGATACGAGATTTTTAGAGAGCAGAGGATGCAGTTCTTGGTTGTTTGCTTCTTAGCCGGGGTGAACCAGCAACTTGACTCCGCACGTTCACAGATCTTGGCTGGGTCCGATATTCCATCTTTATTTGAGGTTTTTAGAAGGATGAATAGAGCAATCAGTAAAGATGAGTCTCGGGTTCCTACGACTGACCAAGGTGATCATACAGCCTTAGGTGCCTTCCGTGGTGGTGGGCGAGGTAACTTTCGTGGTCGAGGTTGTGATGGAGGCCGTAGTGATGGCGACCGACGTAGAGGCCGTGATGGAGGACGCGGTAGAGGCCACGGTGGACATGACACCAGATCCTGCTACTATTGTGGAGAGCAGAGACATGTACAGAACTCGTGTTGGAAGCTGCATGGACGTCCTACATCCTCTGTAGCCAATGTCGTGGCCGAGTATGATGCTCCTCCCCCTTCTTCTAAGCGGAGGACTATAGATATGACATAGGAGGAATATGATCAGTTCATTCAGATGCGAATTAGGAACACTGCTGATATTCCATCCGCCACAGTTGCAGGTAATCCAGCTGCATGTATGGCCACCCCCAGATCATGGGTGATAGATTCGGGTGCTTCTGCCCATATGACCCACTCCACAGGTACTCTTTCATCTTATCAGTTGATCTCTGAACACAGTGGGGTGATGGTTGCCAATGGAGGAACGTTGGAGGTGAAAGGGCAGGGAGTAGCTTCTTTATCTCCATCTATTATTACACTCTCTGATGTCTTACATACTCCTGCTAATCCGTTTAGCTTACTATCTGTGAGTCGTATTACCAGGGATCTGAACTGCTCAGTAACTTTCTTTCCTGATAATTGTGTTTTTCAAGATCTAGTTTCGAATAGTACTATCAGTAGAGAACGGGTGGTAGGTAGTCTGTATGTGTTGGAGGAGACTTCGGATGTTGCATACTTAGGGTTATCGTCTCAGATATTGGATATACATTGTCGACTGGGTCATCCATCCTTGTCAAGTTTAAATAAACTATGTCCCAGTCTCAGTCAGGTTACACAGTTAGAATGCGAGTTGTGTCGATTTGCTAAGCACATGTGTGTGCCATATGTGTCCAATCAGAATCACAGAACCATGAGTCCTTTCTTTTTAATTCACTCAGATATCTGGGGCCCGTGTTCTGTCACCTCTTTATTTGGTTTTCGGTATTTTGTGACGTTTATTGATGATTATTCTCGTATTACTTATCTTTATCTTATGAAAAAATGGTCTGAATTACCAACTGTGTTTACTGCCTTTTACAATGAAGTTTACACTCAATTTGGCACAACTGTGAAAATCCTCCGTAGTGATAATGGAGGTGAGTATGTTGGTGGTGTGTTGGGTTCTTACCTGCGCACACATGGAATTGTTCACCAGCCATAATGTACTGACACAACTCAGCAGAATGGCGTGACTGAGCGGAATAATAGACATCTCCTGGAAACTGATCGTGCTTTGATATTTCATATGCGAGTTCCCAAAGTATTCTGGGGTGAAGCTGTGATGACCGCATGTTACCTTATTAATAGATTGCCTTCCTCTATCCTACATGGTGCTACATCCTTGTCCGTTTTATTTTCTCAGCAGATTCCTTTTGCTTTACCACTCAAGATTTTTGGGTGTGTTTGTTATGTGAGAGATACCAGGCCAACGGTGACAAAGTTGGATGCTCGCGCACTAAAGTGTATCTTCGTGGGATATCCTAAAACTCAGAAAGGATATAGATGTTATAGTCCTGACTTGCGAAGCTTTATTATTTCTCGAGATGTCGTGTTTGTTGAATCCACTCCATTCTATGGCTCGGCTACTCCACCTGTCTCCTGTGTTGATTATGGTTTAGATTAGATTTTGCTATATGAGTCATCTCCTGATTTACCAGTGGCATTGCCTCCTGTGACTAGTTCCCCGGTTGATATTCCTGAGGAGTCTCCACCTGCTGTCTCCGATGCACCTGTTCTTTCATCATCCTCCGACTCTTTAGTGCTCCACCACCTCTCCTCTACTCGAGTCAGTATCTCCTCAGCCGGATCCAACCTCTGATCAGGTAAGTGACCCTCCTATTGCTTTGCGCAAGTCTTATCGTAATTGTTGAGATCATCCCTTATATACTACTTCCTATTGTGGTTTACCTGCTACTGTCCAGCAGGGTATTAATACTCTTGATCAGCATAAGTTGCCTTACTCTATTGTTGATGCTCTTTCTCATCCAGGTTGGCATAAGGCGATGCTTGAGGAAATGAATGCTCTTGAGACTAATAATACTTGGGACCTGGTAAGTCTTCCTCCGGGGAAGACTGCGATCGGCTGTAAGTGGATCTGTGCCGTCAAACTTCGTTCTGATGGCTCTCTTGAGCAGTTGAAGGCTCGTTTAGTGGCCAAAGGTTATGCTCAGACCTATGGCCTTGACTACTTTGATAATTTTTCACCTGTTGCAAAGATGGCCTCCGTTCGTCTGTTCTTTTCGCTGGCTGCTTCTCATCAATGGCCTTTATATCAACTTGATGTGAAAATTTCCTTCCTTCATGGTAATTTAGAGGAAGAGGTTTATATGGAGCAACCACCCTGCTTTGTTGCTCAGGGGGGTCCTCTAGTCATGTATGTCGATTAAAGCGCTTCTTATATGAACTGAAGCAGTCTCCCAGGGCTTGGTTTGGCCGTTTCAGTTATGTGGTACAAGAGTTTAGTCTTCAGCAATCTGCAAAGGATCATACTGTATTCTTTCGTCATACCTTGGCGGGATGCATATTACTCGTCGTCTATGTGGATGACATTGTTCTTACTGGTAGTGATAATGGAGGGATTACTGTGCTTAAATCATTCCTGGGCACTAAGTTTCAGACGAAAGATCTTGGTGAACTTCAATATTTCCTAGGCATTGAAGTAACCAGGAATAAGAAAGGTGTGTTCATTCTCAGCAAAAATATGTTCATGACATTCTGGAGCGTGCAGGATATATAAATGCTAAAGGAGTGGATTCACCTATGGAGACTAATTTCAAATTAGAACTAAAGGAAGGAGTGCCTCTCTCTGATCTTGACCAGTATCCCCGTACAGTCGGACAACTGAATTATCTTACTACTATGACTCGTCCATATATTGCTTATCCAGTGAGTGTAGTAAGTCAGTTTTTGTCTGATCCCCGTGTTCCCCATTAGCAAGCGGTATTACGCATCCTTCGATAATCGCACAAAAACCCAGGAAAGGGTATCCAGTTTTCTGATCATGGCAGTTTTTTTCTGATTCCCGTGTTCCCCATTAGCAAGCGGTATTACGCATCCTTCGATAATCGCACAAAAACCCAGGAAAGGGTATCTAGTTTTCTGATCATGGTCATATGGGAATGGAAGGATACTCTGATGGTGATTGGGCTGGATGTACATTTGACAGGAGATCCACCTCTGGTTACTCTATCTTTGTTGGTGGGAATTTGGTTTCCTAGAAGAGAAGAACCAGACTGTGGTTTCCCAGTCTAGTGCTGAGGCTGAATACCGAGCCATGGCTTTAGTGACTGCTGAGATTATGTGGCTACAGCAGATTTTGACAGAGTTACACTTTCCTATTCAAGGATCTACCAGACTCTGGGTTGATAATACCTCGGCTATTTATATTGCTACAAACACAATATTTCATGAGAGAGAACGAAGCACATTGAGGTTGACTGCCATTTTGTCCGTACAGAATATAATAAAGGCGTTACTTTTGGGTCAGTTCCTACAGGGCACCAGGTGGCAGACATTTTTACTAAATCTCTACCGGGTCCGCGTATTTCCTATTTTTGTAACAAGCTGGGCATGGTAGATATATATGCTCCAGCTTGAGGGGGGTGTTAGATATATATTGTATTAGTATTATTATTATTATTATTATCTAGTGTGCGTGTGTATATGGATGTAGTGGCGTTGCCTAGCTTTATTATAAATAAGAGTCTTGCCTATCTTTTTGTGGTACGATTTTCCATTATTCTCTTTCTAATAACAACCTCCTCCATCGACTTGTGGCATCGCCGATTGGGGAATTTATCTTTCTCTAGATTAGATTTTATGGAAAAAAATTTGTTAAATTTTCCTTTCAAGTCCAATAATGCTTGTGATGTTTATGCACTTGCCAAGCAGAATCGGATTTTTTTTTTCTACTAGTTTAATTTCGTCTGTTAGACCTTTTGAATTAATTCATTGTGACATTTGGGGCCCTTACAAAATTGCTTCTCTTTCTGGTGCTAAATATTTTTTGACTATTGTGGATGACTATTCTAGATTCACGTGGGTATTTTTTATGCATCAAAAAAGTGAAACACAACATTTATTTGCTAATTTTTTCTCTTTTGTCCAAACACAAATCAATGCATTCATAGCTAACATTCGGGTTGATAATGGGGGAGAATTCTTTCCTATGCAGGAATTTTGCAAACAAAAGGGCACAATTTAACAATATTCTTGTGTCTATACCCCTCAACAAAATGGGGTTGTAGAGCCTAAACATTGTTACATTCTTGAGTCAGCTTGAGCCCTTTGCGTTCAAGCTCATCTCCCTCTACGATTTTGGACAGAATGTGTCTTCACTACTGTCCATATAATAAATCGTTTGCCCACACCTCTTCTTTCTCGCCGAACTCCTTTTGAACGGCTTTATGGTAAGATTCCTTCTTATTCTCCTCTTAGGGTTTTCGGGTGTCTTGCATATGCTACTGATGTGCATGTTACTCATAAATTCACTCATCGAGCCAAACGTTGTGTTTTTATTGGTTATCCTGTTGGTCAGAAAGCTTACAAGCTCTATGACATTGCAACCCATCAAGTGTTCACTAGTCGTGATGTTGTTTTTCATAAAAATATTTTTCCCCATGAGTCCACTCCATTCCCTTCCCCAAATTCAGCACCTGTCATTCCTCTTTTTGTGTCCTATCCTTCCCCTTCAGGACCCCTTTCACTCGTCCAACAAACTCCACCACCGCAATCGGTCCATACACCAGCATCTCTAGAATCAGTTTCGCCGGTTTCACCTTTAAATCCACCTCCTCCTTTGGGTCATGTTCAGCCCACTCCTGCTAGTCCTCCTCTTGCACCGGCCTTACGCCGTTCTCAACGACCTCATGTTCCTCCCACATCTTTACGTGATTATGTTTGCACCCAAGTGACGTCTCCCAACCAATTGCTGCCTTCGTCATCTGGTTCCCAAAAAGGTACACGGTATCCTCTTTGCAATTTTATTTCTTATCATCGTTACTCACCACAACATCGCTCCTTTATTGGTACTATCAGTCAGGACATTGAGCCTACCTCTTATACCGAAGCAGCTTCTCATTCCCATTAGCAAGAAGCGATGCAATCTAAATTGGCCGCTTTAGAAGCCAACCACACTTGGTCTCTCACTTCTCTTCCTCTTAGCAAGAAGCCTATTGGTTGTCGTTGGGTTTACAAAATCAAACGTCACTCAGATGGTACTATTGCGTGTTACAAAGCTCGTTTAGTTGCAAAAAGATCACACGGATGAAAGGCATCGATTATCATGACACTTTTTCTCCCACTGCCAAAATGATTACTATTCGTTGTTTATTGGCTTTGGTCGCTGTCCAAAATTGGTCTCTTCACTAACTTGATGTCCATAATGCTTTTCTTCATGGTGATCTCCATGAAGAAATCTACATGTCTCTACTTCCTGGTCTTCAGCGACAGGGGGAGAATCTGGTGTGTCGCCTCAATAAGTCATTATATGGCTTAAAGCAAGCTCTCGTCAATGGTTTGCCAAGTTCTCTATAGCTATCTAAGTCGCCGGATTTGTTCAATTCAAAGCAAATTACTCGTTGTTCACATGTCGGAAAAAAAAAACCTTTACAGCTTTGTTGATATATGTTGATGGCATTCTTATTACGGGTAATGATCTCATTACCATATTTGCTCTTATGCAATTTCTACATAGCTGTTCTCGGATTAAATATTTTGGTGATTTGAAGTATTTTTTGGGCATTGAAGTTTCTCGGTCAAAGAAAGGTATTTCCATCTCACAACGGAAATACACTTTGGAAATTCTAAAGGATGGTCGATTTTTGGGTGCTAAACTTGTGAACTTTCTCATGGAGCAAAACATAAAACTCTTGGATGCAGGTGAATTGCTTAGAGATCCATCTCAATAAAGCCACTTGTTGGACGCCTGATTTATTTGATTATTGCTCGGCCGGATATCACTTAATCAGTACATGTGTTAAGCAGATTCATGCATGCACCACACAAATCACATATGGAAGCTGCCTTGCGTGTGTTGCGTTAATTGAAAAGTAATCCAGGGCAGGGTTTGTTTTTCCCTTCTTAGAATAATTTATCTTTGCAAGCCTTTTCGAATTCAAATTGAGCTGGTTGTCTGACATCTTGTAGATCCACCATGGGGTACTGTGTTTTTTTGGGATCTTCTCTTATTTCTTGGCAAACAAAGAGACAGAAAATCGTCTCTCTCCTTAGCGGAAGCCGAATATAGAGCCATGACGGGAACATGCTGTGAATTATCTTGGCTACACTCATTGTTGGAAGATTTACGAATACTGCATCCGCAATCGGCATTGTTATATTGCGATAACAAAGCAGCTTTACACATAGCAGCCAATCCCGTTTTTCATTAAAGAACCAGACATATAGAGATGGATTGTCATTTTATTCGCGATAAAATACAAGACGGTTTGGTTGTAACCAAATATGTTGCTTCGGCAAATCAAATTGCGGATGTGTTCATCAAGCCCTTGGGAAAGGAAGTTTTCTCAACTATGATACGCAAGTTGGGAGTTCTTGATATTCACTCTCTAACTTGAGGGGGAGTGTTGAGAAGGTCAATAATATCCCAATATTCATGGGTTATATATGGGATATATATATATATATATATATATATTGTATTTAATTGTATTTAAATTACCTAGAATTGATTAGCATGATTGCAGGGAGCCTCTTGAATGATTAGCATGATTGTAGGGAGTCTCTTGTATATAAAGTTACATCTTCTGATTCAATAAAATTCATTCAAAGGCAAAATATTCTCTTCTTTATTTTACACTTCTCTGTCCTAAGACTTGTCAAGGTGGAGTCAATCTAACTAAGAATGGTTGGCTAATGAGCCAAAAGAATGGTTGGCTAATTGACCTTCACGATCTCAACTTTAGCCTCCAAGCCACTGGTCCTTCTAAAGGTTATGATTAGAGATGCTAGGTCTTGCTTTTAACCTAGATGTCTTGCATGGAGTCGTGGTGGTAGGCCCTGACTTGCACACTATTCCGTGCAAGGATGTAAAGATGTATGATAAGTGGCCACACATTAGGTAGGGTTCTACTCGAATGCTGGTTGCTGGCGAACTATTGGCACCCAAGGCCTTTTGCGTGTGGTTCACTTCGTGGTGGTTTTGGTGGAGTGCCATTGTGCCCTCCTACCCTAGGTGCAGGAATCACAGCTTGGTAGTGTGGCTTGAGGGCAGCGTGTCATGCTCAGAAGCCAGCATATACTTGCCAAATACTACAAATGGCTTGAGGGCAATGTGTCATGCTCAAAAGCCAGCATATACTACAAATCAAAGTGACATAGCAAGCAATGTGGACTATTCTTGACAAACACTACAAATCAAAGTGACATGGGAAGCAATGTGGACTTGGTGTCTGGACACACGTTTGGAATTCAAACTACATTTTTCAGGTTTAAAAATTTATTTATTCTGAAAGTTGTATTTTTCTTTCTTGTACAAAGGGTTAGTATCACGACTCATATTTTAATTGAATTTTGTGTGAAAGTGAGCCTTGCATACTTTTTTACAATAAAAAAGTTAGAATTTGATCCAGTACTAACCTCCTAAACAAAATTTCTTATTGTCAGAATATAAACATGATATTTTTTTAGAAATTTGTTATTTTTCACCTAAAAGTGCACTTTTCTAGACTCTCGAGTCCCCACAAATGGGGCTCCTATTTGTTTACTGTGGGAGCACCAATAAGTCTACATAGTGAAACTTTAATGCCATTAGTACCACTGTGGTCAATGTTTGTTGGTTGGAGGAGTGATTTCAAAATTTCAGGGTGGTGATTTGCATAATAGTCTCAAGTATGTCTCCACATTATTAGCTTTTAACTTTGTTAGAGATGTATCTATTCTTCATTATTTGGACGAAAATTGTTTTTCTTTTATTAAGGCAAAACTATTGACATTAACGCTTTTATTGAAATTATGGCTTTACAATTACATTTTAAAAGATGTTGATAAACACATATGAGGATTGAAGACCTAAATCACAATACAAGT
>JAOTRH010470141.1:0-27067 GCA_034768845.1 Heliamphora exappendiculata | reverse complement strand
ATGCAACCAGACGGGTTCATAGCAAAGGGCCAGGAGCACATGATCTGCAAGCTTAAGAAATCCATTTATGGGCTTAACCAATCTCAAGGTCTTGGAACACTCGATTTGACCAGGCGATTAAAATCTTTGGCTTTGATCAATATCTTATCGAGTATTGCGTGTACTAGAAGCGCGATGGGAATAAGGTGGCATTTCTAGTAATTTATGTTGATAACATTCTCCTAATCGAAAATGATGTGGGGTTGCTATCTTTGGTGAATGTGTGATTATCGAGTCAATTTGACATGAAGGACTTGGGAGAAGCGGGTCAAATCCTTGGGATCAAACTCATTCAAGATCGATCACGTAGGATGTTGGGCTTATCCCAAGCCCGTTATATTGACTTGATTATTGCTCGTTTTGGCATGGAAAATTCTAAGAAAGAATTTATTTCTTTCAGACATGGGATTACTCTATCTAGGGATAAGTGTCCTAGGACACCTCAAGAGATAGAGAGGATGAGAGTTATTCCTTATGCTTCGACAGTAGGAAGTCTCATGTATTCCATGCTCTGTACTAGACCAGATATCTGTTATGCCGTTGGCATGGTAAGCAGATATAGTCTAATTCAGGGGAAGAGCATTGGACTGCGGTCAAAAATATACTCAAGTACCTGAAAAGAACTAGGGAGTATATGTTGGTGTACCAGGCTGATAGTCTTATACCTCTTGGGTATACTGACTCAGATTTCCAGGCAGATAGAGATTCTAGGAGGTCCACCTCAGGCTATGTGTTTACCTTGGGAGGTGGAGCCATCAGTTGGAGGAGCATCAAGCAGTCTTGTATTACTGACTCTATCATGGATGCTGAATATGTTGCAACTTCGGATGCAGTTAAGGAAGAAGTTTGGCTCAGGAACTTCCTAAAGGACTTAGATGTGGTACCCTCAGTACAAACGCCTATTGTACTTTATTATGATAACTGTTGAGCGATTGCGAACTCGAAGGAACCAAGAGTTCACAAAAAGGGAAAGCACATTGAGAGGAAGTATCATCTCATCCGAGAGATCGTGCAGCGTGGAGACGTGATAGTTTCCAAGATAGCATCTGCCGATAACCTAGCGGATCCTTTTAATAAGGTGTTATCTCAGAAAGTCTTTGATAACCATGTAAAAGGGTTAGGTGTCAGGTGTGTTCTTGCAAGGCTTTGAGTATAAGTGGAAGATTGCTGGGAATGTATACTAAAAAGTCATATTTTTTTATGTATTTTATTCTGGATCCTTGGCATGTTAATAAGAAACATTTGAGATGGTTTTGAATTTACGGTTTCATATTTATATTTGTGATGCATGAATGCATTGTCCGTATATTCTATCCAGTATTTGACTCAGTGCGTGTTGCACGAAAGATCGGGTCAAAGGTTTTGACAGATTATGCAGGTAGGAACACAATCGCAATGGAACTGGACATTCTATTGTACGATTATAGTAAATCGTGATAGTAGCTGGTCTTGGCTAGGTCGAACGGATCGAGTTCAGGTTTTGGGAATTTGATGTTCGAGCTCGATACGTTAGTACACTTGGAGTGTATTGAGCGGGATCAACGGGATGATCGATTCTATACTGACTATATGAATTGATCCACATCCCGTATTATCATGAATTGCACGAACTCTTAATCCCGAAGTGATTGATTAATTATGTTCAGATAATGTTCAGTACTTTGAGTCATCAATGGTTGAGATTTCCTTCATGAGATCAACAATACCGATGAGTTGGGTACTGGCATTATTTGCCTGATGATTGATAATCAGTTGACGAAAACCACGTCGGATTTAGGTTGAGGAGTTCCCCCTCGTGTTCTTTGCTTGTAGGTTTGATTATGCTAAACCTGTACAGTGGGTTTTCAGATCCGACATATCAAAAGGTTAAGTGGCGCGGTTGCGAGAAAAAGAGGATAATTAAATCGAGTTGTCAGTAATCTAATTTATTTATCAGAAATTCATATCTTAAAGGTAGGGAGAATTCAATGCATTTGATAATAAGAAACTCAAGACATAATTTGAGCTAGGACCGGAAGTTCAGTCAAGACTTTTAGTGAAATAACTTATGGTTCGTGCGAGAAAGGATCTAACTCGGGGACAGAGTTAGGGATATTCAATTTTCTCGTACGGTTAGATTGAGTCCTATACTTCCTCCTGATCTCTCACGTAGCCCATTATTCGCACGGATAATTTTTTTATCGATTTCGATTATTATTTGATTTAATTTGAATGCCGATTTTGCTGCTGGGGACATTCAGAAATTAAATTAAATTGTTGGAGGACGATTTTGAAATTTGGCACACCTAGGGCTTACTCCCTAGGTGGTCGGCCCTAATAAGGGGATAATGGGTTTGATTTATATTAAGTATATATTTCTTCATAACCTTTTAGGAAAGGGAGAATATATACTTAATATAATATATTCTTACGTATATATATCAAGCGAAGGCTTATATATATTAGAAGACCATAAAACCCTAACCCTAATCTCTCCCATAGCCGCCACCCCTCTCTTCTTTTTGGCAATTAATTTTGCCTTTTTGGAGATGTGTGTGTGAGAAGAAATCAAGAGGAAGAAAACTCTTCGATCGGAATCGGTGCTCACACACCGTGATCTTTGTAGTGCGTCCGGAACATACCTGAAAAGGTTATAAGGTCATCTTCAACGTATTCGGGACATCTTGAAACTTTTTGACAAGTTTCATAAAGGTATAATGCTATTTAGATTAATTTTTGTTCTCAATTTTTCATGATAAACGCACACGTCGTTTTTTACGGTCACGACGTCGGTTTAAATTTTTTTCCGCTATAACATAACCCAGTATTATACTCACAAAATAAAGCAAACAAGCATTTAAATAGATATCGCTCTCAAGCTTACAACACATAGTTCCAACACTGCTATCATGTAAACATACATGGTTCCAAAGAAACAAAAAAAGATTACAAATCTTCCGCCCCTCCAGCACCTCCAGATCAACCTGCGTGATCGATAGCAGAAAAATATTTTAAATCCCACACCGTGAGCCAAAGCTTAGCAGAAACTAGACAAGCATGCGATATAAGCTAAACATGTTAGCAAACGTAAAATGTATGTAACGACTCGCTCGAGCCTTAAAACAAGTTTGAAAATAGTTTTATATCACGACTCATAGGAGCCTTCAAAACAGTTTGAAAAATTGTTTTGTGTACATACGAATATGCTACAATACTTCACATGTAAAAATCGACTCCTACGAGCCACATGCAACAGTTCTACATAAACATGGTGGTACACACCCATCACAAGAACTTTCTTGGACTCTCACCGAAGGAATTTAGCCCCAACTACTACACTGTTAACCCGAGTTAACCCATGCAACACAAGCAACTCACGCGACACACGCAACCTACACAATGCACTACGTGTAACACACAACACGTGCCTCTTCAGGACCACTTTCTCGTCCTTTAGATACTTGCACACAATTGCATCGTTAGGACCACCTTTTCGCCCTTTCAATTTACACACACACGCATCTTTAGGATCAATTTTCCATCCTTCAGACTCACACATAAAATGCATCGTTAGGATCACATTTCCATCCCTCTGATTTCTACAGACACATATATGCAAGGTTAACTAGAGTTAACGTATATTGGACCCCTTTTTCTTCCCCGTTAACTAGAGCTAACACTCACCGAACCACTTTTCCGTCCATGGGACATCGGACCACGTTTTCATGCCCCCACATAACCATACACACATGTGCGTTACAAAAATCAGAGTTTGAGGTACCACAAGACCACATATCTGTCTTGCAACATGCATAATAAAAACTAGAGTTTTAAATGCATAAAATCACGTAAAACACAATGTTTCACATAACGACGCCACATAACTGTCACAACATCACATGCTACACAGACCCGTCATCTGCTCACCCGAATGACCTGTCCACTCACCGGGACAACCAACGATGCAGAAAATCAAAAACTAACCTGAAGGCTAACACAAGAACCGCCCACACTAGCCACCATGCACACAATTGTGCACCAACACCCCGCATCTAACCATGCACCACATACACCCGACATAGACCCACGACGCCCACACGCGCCCAACACAAACCCACGATGTCCACACGCGCCCAACACAAACCCACGATGCCCACACGCGCCCAACACAAACCCCTAAGCCACACACCCGACGCAAACAACAAACCTACAGAACACAGCCTTACCAAAGACCAACACAAACCTCCCATAAAACGGTTCTCACCAAAACCCCATCTTTAAAACAAACAACGGACGCCTACATGTTCTGCACCCAACGATGCTCCAACCACCTTGCACACAACTGTGCACCAACACCCTCTCCATGACTTTAATTGGCAGGACCCCATAATCCAATCAACTAAAAATCACTACAGAAGAGCAGTCGATTGAGCCCCATAACCCAATCGATCGAGAGGCCACCACACGACCATCGAAACACCAAAATGCCCCAAGGAACAAGAAACTTGATAAAAAGTTCCAATAAGGATGAAAGATAATCTTTTTCCAAATATTCGGCCGAAAACAGGTGAAAACGGTTAAGAAATCTTGACATACCCTCATTATTTTGGCTATAACTTTTTTTACAAAATAAATTTTATTATGAGAGAGGTGTCATTGGAAAAAAGACTTTTGAGGCTTCAATTTGAATATAAAATGACCCTATTCCGAGTCCAAATGAGGGAGATATATCAGTTTTAAAAATGAATTTTTTTCCAGCAAAAATAAACCGCGGGCTAGACCGCTCGAGTGGTCTGCTCAGCAGTCTGGCTTGGAACAAGAAGCCAAGAACACCCCAAGACCACCTTCTAGACCGCTTGAGCGGTCCCTCAAGTGGTTTGGCACTAAAAACTGACCTTTCTACAAAGTTTTGAAGCCTACAACAATCCAACAACCATCCAAACCCAAGATCAAAGCAACCAAATTCCCTTTCGGCACCCTCAAACATACATAATCCCAAAACTACCACGAAACCTCATAAAGGAACACTCAAAACCCAATTTCATTGAGCCAAAATTAACCAAAAATGGTTTTCATCCAAAACCCGACTTGTTTTGAAATAGAAATCGATTTTTCATGCATTTTTAACCGATAAAAACACACACGATTACACGTAACACCCTTATAAGGCATGAGAGTCTAGGATCCCACCCTGTTGAGTTAAAAACTCGACGCCTTGAACTACATGCAAAATCAGACTTTGCCAGAATGAAATTCTATCCAGATGGATGCATAGCCCACCATGCCAATAGCAAAGATCTACTGCTGGATCGTAAAAAATCGAGCCTTAAGCTCTCGAGAAGTTAGAGAGAAGGCAGAGCCAAAAAGAGAAAACTTAGTTAAGAAGTTTTAAAAATATCTTTTGAAATATATCTAATGTTAGATATTTATAGGCTCTCTAGAAAATATCTTCTTTTTTTTTTAAATTCACATCACAACATCCAATGGCCTCGGCAACCAACCCCGCATGCTTATCTAAACCCGAACATGCATAAAAACGCATATAAAACATGCTATCACATTAATAGTAAACATCCGTCGAAAAATGCCAAAAATAGAAAATGGGTTTGGGTCTCACAACTCTACCCCCTTAAAGGAATTTCGTCCTTAAAATTTAGCATAAGGTCAATGGAAACAACCACGTCAATCGCAATCGACATAGGTATAAGAGATGTTCAGCCAACCCATTCCTAGGTTATAGTCAAACAAGGTCAGGCATCCTAAACAACGGCTAACTATCTCAAAGACATGGGATCTATAGCTCGTCCCAACCTCACATCCTTACCAACCGCTGTCTCAACACAGCACACCACCGACAGAGTCCACCACCAACTCCAAACCCACAACCACAGCCTCGAACACAACTTTGCCCTCCCCGTGCAGATACACGTCCATATAAAAGAAACACAAAACATAAGACGCAACATATAAGCACAAACCACATAAGCATGCTAACACGTAGGCACATAGGTTCATGCTAATCAACCCCCACATACCGAGGAGAACCGATAAGAGAGACGTGTCAATTTGGATAACCTACTTAGATTTCCTGCCAGAATTCACGTCAGCTAAATGCGTTTCTAACTTGGCTCCCAAGTTTGTTAATCAAAACGTCTAAAGGCAAGACTAATCAATCCTAAGGTTCAACCCCCATGCTCACATATACACAACATTCACACATACCCGGCATGCTAACACGTTCATGTTACTAAACAACTAAACACATATAGTCAAGCACATGCAATCAACCTCACACGGTGAAGCACCCTCTCTCCACAGCTGTTAGGTACTCGAACCCAGAGCTCTTATACCATTCTATCACACCCCAAACTCCGAGTCACGAGAAACACCCATAAATAACCAGGTTAAACATCCAACCCGATATTATACTCTCAAAATAAAGCATACATGCATTTAAATAGATATCGCCCTCAGGCTCACAACACGCAGTTCTAACACCGCTATCATATAAACATACATGGTTATAAAGAAACAAAAGGAAGATTACAAATCTTCTGCCCCTCTGGCACCTCTAGATCAACCTGCGTGACTGGTACCTGAAAATTATTTCAAATCCCACACCGTGAGCCAAAGCTCAGCAAAAATAAGACAGGCATGCGATATAAGCTAAACATGCTACCAGATGTAAAATGTATGTAATGACTTGCCCAAGCCTCAAAACAAGTTTGAAAAGAGTTTTATATCACGACTCATAGGAGCCTTCAAAACAGTTTGAAAAATGGTTTTATGTATAGATGAATATGCTACAACGCTTTACATATAAAAATCGACTCCTACGAGCCACATGCAACAATTCTACAAAAACACGGTGGTACACACTCATCGTAAGGATTTTCTCAAGCTCTCACCGAAGGACCTTAGCCCAACTACTACACCATTAACTGGAGCTAATCCACACAACACATACAATTCACGCGACACACGCAACCCACACAATGCGCTACATGCAACACACAACACATGCCTCTTCAGGACCACTTTCCCATCCTTCAGATACCTGCACACAATTGCATCGTTAGGACCACCTTTCTGTCCTTTCAATTTACACACACACACATCTTTAGGATCACTTTTCCATCCTTCAGACTCACACACAAAATGCATCCTTAGGACCACATTTTCGTCCATTCGATTTTTACGCACACACAGAGGTAAGGTTAACTAGAGTTAACGTATATTGAACCCTTTTTTCGTCTCTTTTAACTAGAGCTAACACATGCCGAACCACTTTTCCATCCATGGACACATCGGACCACTTTTTTATCCACGAGCCACTTTTTCGTCCATCGAACACATTGGATCACTTTTTCATCCATGGGACATCGAACCACGTTTCTGTCCACCCACATAACCATACACACATACGTGCTACAAAAATTAGACCCGTCATCCGCTCACCCAGACAACCCGTCCACTCATCGAGACAACCAATGAGGTAGAAAGTCAAAACCTAACCTGGAGGCCAACACCAAACCCTCCCACACTAGCCACTACACACACAACCGTGCACCAACACCCCGCATCTAACCATACACCACATACACCCGACACATACCAACAACGCCTACACGTGCCCAACACAAATCCACGACACCCACACGTGCCCAACACAAACCCCAAAGCCACACACCCGACGCAAACAACAAACCTATAGAACATGACCTAACAAAAGGCCAACACAAACCTCCCATAAAACGGTTCTCACAAAAATCTCATCTTTAAAACAAACAATGGACCCCCACATGTACCGCACCCAACGATGCTCCAACCACCACGCACACAACCATGCACCAACACCCCGCATGACATGACCAACACCCTCTCTATGACTTTAATTGATACGACCCCATAATCCAATCAACTAAAAATCACTAAAGGAGAACAGTTGATTGAGCCCCATAACCTAAACGACCG
Organism: Heliamphora exappendiculata; assembly: GCA_034768845.1. NCBI lineage: Eukaryota > Viridiplantae > Streptophyta > Magnoliopsida > Ericales > Sarraceniaceae > Heliamphora > Heliamphora exappendiculata. The sequence continues at coordinate 19,075 of JAOTRH010470141.1, read as the reverse complement.
AGAGGCCACCACATGACCATCAAAACACCAAAATTCCCCAAGGAACAAGAAACTTGATAAAAAGTTCCAATAAGGATGAAACATAACCTTTTTCCAAATATTCAGCCAAAAAGAGGTGAAACCGGTTAAGAAATCTTGGCATACCCTCACTATTTTGGCCATAACATTTTCTACAAAATGAATTTTATTATGAGAGAGGTGTCATTAGAAAAAAGACTTCAGGAGCTTTAATTTGAACACAAAAGTGACCCCATTCTAAGTCTAGATGAGAGAGATACATTGATTTTAAAAATAAATTTTTAACCAACGAAAATAAACCACGGGCTAGACCTCTCGAGTGGTCTATCCAGCGGTCTGGCCTGCAACAAGAAGCCAAAAACGCCCTAAGACCGCCCTCTAGACCGCTTGAGCGGTCCCTTAAGCGGTTTGGCACCGAAAACTGACCTTTCTACCAAGTTTTAAAGCCTACAACCATCCAACAACCATCCAAACCTAAGATCGAAGCAACCGAACTCCCTTTCAACACCCTCGGACATACACAAGCCCAAAACTACGACAAAACCTCAAAAAAGAACACTCAAAACCCAATTCCATCATACCAAAATCAACCAAAAATGCCCAACTTGTTTTGAAACATAAATTAATTTTTTATGCATTTTTAACCGGTAAAAACACACACGATTACATGTAGCACTCTTATATGACATGAGAGTCTAGGATCCTACCTTGTTGAGTTAAAAACTTGACATCTCGAACCACGTGCAAAATTGAATTTCATCAGAATAAAATTCGGTCCGAATGGATGCGTAGCCCACCATGCCAATAGGAAGGATCCACCGTTGGATCGTCAAAAATCGAGCCCCGAGCCCCCGAGAAGTTAGAGAGAAGGCAGAGCCAAAAAAACTTAGTTAAGAAATTTTGAAAATATCTTTTGAAAATATCTAACGTCAATATTTATAGGCTCTCTAGAAAATATCTTTTTTTTTAAAATTCGCATCACAATGTCCAATGGCCCCAGGAACCAACCCCGCAAGCTTATTTAAACCCTAATATGCATAAAAATGTATATGAAACATGCTATCACGTAAATGGTAAACACGCATTGAAAAACACCAAAAAAAGAAAACGGGTCAGGGTCTCACACGTAAGGCACCAACCCTTATCAGTAGAAGATAAGAAATGACTCGGGTTCTCGAATGGATTCCACTGTTAAGGACTTGCGGCTCTATGCCCTTTTTAAAAAAATTAAGGGAACCCATCATTTATAATGTCTCATCACTGTTTTGCGTTAAGAGTTTACTGGTTAAGTCTAGGGGATTAGAACTTAAGCTCAAAACTCCTTTTCTCACTTAAAATCACAAAGTCCAGATTATTTAAAATAGCTCTAAACACTCTGATTTTTTACCACAACATAGTTTAAGATGTCCCCTAACCTTTTCGTAAATGATACCTTGCATTTTGGCCATCATAAATGTCATGACCCAAACCCAGGTTCGTGAACTAACCCCTAAACTCAACATACATAAACCACATCCATAGGTGATGACCCAAAACATAAGATAATATTGTACATATCATTCAAAAGATTTAACAGAACGAACCACGTTCCAAATTTACCTTCCCAAAGCATCCATCGCTTTGGTGTCACCTCGTTCTTTGGAACCTGAAATTTGTTTGACATATATACATGAGCCAAAACTCGTAGGATAAAGATTAACTCACATATAATGCACAATTTGTGAGGTATAATAGGTGTAACCGAAATAAATATGCACGTTTTTTCAAATCATTACTTTTTAACACACACCCACGCACACAAAATTACCTCTATTTAACTGTTTATTTTCCATCCATAAGTCATTCATTTTAATTTCTCAGTTTTCACAAAATCGTATCACCTCTAATGAATCAGTGTCGGGTACAGCTTATAGAAACCCTCCCTATTAATTCCCAATAGGCTACGAGAAGCCATTGAGTAATAGATAGCTCTATAACTCACCAGGACACAACACGACATTTCGGGGACTAACCCGTGGGCATATGGTCCCCATCTTGCGCAAGTTTTTGGTCTTTCACTGCGGAGCCGCTAGCCCAACTAAATCCATATCAATCCATACAGTTCATTATTGGTTAAAAAGCCAGGAGTCCAACCCACAAATGGTTCCTCTCCCAATTATATCCATAATACACCGTTTTGATTCCAAACCCAAATTTTCTATTAAATTTTCAAATCACATGTATCACAGCTTTCATTATATAATTTTTTACAATTCACATCGTTTCTTCCATGTTACTAAGTATCACAAACACAAGGTTGATAGCAAAAGATCAAATCATTATGGAAAGATAACACCCATCATGTATATGTACGTACCAATTTGAAACTCATTTTTAATATAGAAGAAAACCCAACCAACTGATCCAATGCATGCCTCCCAACTCAATCTCATTATGTGTATAGGTGCGCCACTAGCTCAAAGGACAAGGAATTTCGTAAAAAGGGCCAATAATAGTGAAAATAACTTCTTCGAAACATTTGGCTAAAAACGGGTGAAAAATAGTCAAGAAAGTTTCACATACCCTCACTATTTTAATCATAACTTTTTTAACAAAAATAATTTTCTTGTGAGAGTAGTCTTGTTGAAAAGAAGATTTCTGGGACTTCGATTTGAGTACAAAAATGACCCAATTCAGAGTTCGAATGAGGGTGATATGATCAAAAGAAGTTGGCCATGTGTAGTTAGTCCGTTCGAGTGGATGTCGGGTGCTCGAGCGCCCAACCTTCTGCCATGTGAGCACTCGAGCAGAAAGGGCTCTGCTCGAGCGCGCTGTCACCCGAGAAAACCCCAAAATCTCGCCTGTTTTGAGTTCTAAACCTCCAACACATAACCCTTTATCAAATATGCTTCAAATCTTTATTTCAAAACCAAAAACACTATGTTCAAGTCTCAAAACTCCTTTTTAATGCAACAAGTTATCAATTTCATAGGTAATCACCTCTCAAGAACCTCCATGTTATGAAAATTAACTCAATCCACACACACAAATCTACCAATATGTTAATTACGCATTCAATGGACTCAATTTTTACTCATATACACAAAATATCAACCCAAATCTACGCAAGACATGTGAGATAATCTAGATCCTACCTTGGGTTTGCTCGAAAGCTTGTGATTTCTTCAAAACTCCCTCCTAGGATTTGGATGTTGGGGTTTTTTGCTCTTCTAAAGCTTTATCTTCACTCTCCTTGCTCCAAAGCTTAGTATTTTCCCTTGATCTCTCCTAATCAAGCCTCCATCTTCGATTTGAGTGGTCAAAAACTAGGGTTTTAAGGGTATTGGGTGAGTTTCTCTTTAGAGGAAATAGAGAAAGAAGAGAAGAGAAATATATAAAAGTGGGTTTTGGGAGCTCACGTGTGACACGTGTATATATATATATTCTCTCCAAATTCTCTCCAAGGCTCGAGAACTTTCTATAATACTCCTGCTAGCCCGCTCGAGCAGACCACCACCGCTTGAGCGGCGATTCCTGAACCTGAATCTCAGTAAATTCTCTTTAAACTAAACTCAAATCTCTAACCTAACTCTTATTATCTCATTTCAATTTTTGTCATAACTATGTTGTTAATATTAATCATTATTTTATATCTTAAGAATCATTCCTCAACTCATTAATTCAATCACAAGCACATAACTTGAAGTGGAAGACAACAAAATAAACACGTACCGGGTTATCACAACCTCCCCTCCTTAGAAATTTCGTCCCCAAAATTTGGTTCTCCTTAAGACTCAAAAAGCTCAGGATATTTGGACTGGATTTCTGACTCTCTCTCCCAAGTTGCTTCTTCAACACCATGGTGTCGCTATAACACCTCTACATAAGATAAGGTATTGCATCGTAAAACTTATTGCCGGGTATCCAGAATCTTCACCAGTAGTTCTTTGTATGACATATCGTCTCGTAGGCTCAACTCTGACCAATCCATCACGTGTGAGGGATCGAGCTCATATTTTCGTAACATTGACACATAAAAAACATCGTGTACAGATGAAAGCCACGGTAGCAAAGCCAGTCGAAAAGCTACCTCCTCAATCCGTTCAAGTATTTAAAAAGGTCCTATAAATCGTGGCGACAACTTTCTACCTTTGCCTAAACCTTACCAAGCCTTTCTTCGGTGATACCTTTAAAAACACAAAATCTCCTACTTCAATCGATAATGGTCGTCTCTGTTTATCGGCATAACTTTTCTGGAGACTCTGAGCCATGATCAAACGCCTTCGAACTGTGGCAATCTTCTTGGTTGTTTTCCTCACTAATTCGGAACCTAACAGTGAGGCTTCTCCAACTTCGGTCCAACACAAAGGAGTTCTACATGGACTTCCATACGAGGCTTCATACGGGGCCATCTCGATACTTACTTGGTAACTATTGTTGTATGCAAACTTAACTAGCGGTAGGTGATCTTCCCACGAACCACCGAAGTCCAACACACAATCTCGTAACATATCTTCTAAAATTTGAATTGTACGCTCAGACTGACTATTGGTTTGAGGGTGGAATGCTGTACTAAAGAGTAAATTGGTCCCCAAAGCTGCATGCAAGCCCTACCAAAATTGTGAGGTAAATCGGGGATCTTTATCCGATACTATCGATATTGGTACGCCATGCAATCGTACAATCTCTTGAACATAGAGTCTTCCCAATTTATCTACTGAGCCAGTTGTGCGTATTGGCAGAAAATGTGCAGACTTGGTCATTCGGTCCATAAATACCCATATTGTGTTGCGTCCCTTTGGTGACCTAGGAAGGCCAGAAACAAAATCCATCATCACGTGTTCCCACTTCCACTCTAAAAATTGTAATAGTTAAAGCATGCATGCCGATCACTGATGTTCTGCCTTCACTTGTTGACATGTGAGACAGTTAGCAACAAATAAAGCCACATCCTTTTTCATGCCTTTCCACCAAAATTGTCGTCGAAGATCATGATACATTTTAGTAGTTCCCGAATGCACCACGAGTCGAGAATGGTGAAAATCTTGTAGCACTTCTTCATGACAAATCTTAGGTACAAATAGTCTTCCCATAAATCTCAAGCCTTGGTTCGGTAAATTGGTCTATCCTTTGGCATCTTCCTTGTTGGTGACACGTTCTCCATACATTTGTGCTTCTTTATCAAATTGTTGGGCCTCCATGACACGGTGTATTAGTATAGGTTGAGAGACTATAACGGACAAGGTAACACGATCCTTGACCCTACCAAGGTTAAAGTCAAATTCTTCAACCTCTTCCAACATTTTTCATTCCCGTATAGCAATCTTGTGAGACTCTGACCCGTTTTCTTTTTTGGCATTTTTCGACGCACGTTTCGTATTTATGTGATAGAATGTTTTTATATGCTTTTGATACATGATCTGGGTTAGATATGCATGCAGGGTAGGTTTCTGGGGCCGTGGGACGTTGCGATGCGAATTTTAAAATTAAAAAAAAAAGATATTTTAGAGGCCTATAAATATCTGAAGTTAAACATTTTCAAAAGATATTTTCAAAACTTCTTCGCTAAGTTTTCTTTTTCTCTCTACCTTTTCTCTAACTTATCGGGGGCCCATGGCTCAATTTTCAACGATCAGACAGCGGATCCTTGCTTTTGGTACAGTGGGCTTCGCGTTTATTTGGACAGAATTCTATTTTGGCAAAGCTCAATTTTGCACATGGTTTGAGATGCCAAGTTTTACACTCACCGAGGTAGGATCCTAAACTCTCATGTCTTATAAGGGTGCTACGTGTAATTGTGTGCGTTTTTACCAATTAGATTGCCGTAGATCTGATTTTATGTTCAAGTTGGGTTTTTGGGTATAAAATTGGTTTTTCGTCGATTTCGGTAGATGAAATCGGGTGTTGGGAGTTTCTTTCATGGCCTTGGTGTTAGGCTTGGGCGTGTGTATGTCCGAGAAATGTTAGGTGGGGCAGTAGTCCTTTGGTGAAAGCCCGAGAAATGTTAGATGGAGCAGTGGTCCTTTGGTGAAATCCTGAGAAAAGTTAGATGGGGGAGTGGTCCTTCGCTAAAAGCCTAAGAAGATCCTTGTGTTGTGCGTGCATGTGGGTGTCTAAAGGACAGGAACGTGGTCCTGACGATGCAGGGTTGGTGGGTGCTTAGGGCCATCGGGTTGTGAACCCGTAAACTAAGTCGGTTGCCTCCGTGAATGGTTTTGCTTACGTTGTCGTGACTCCGTATAAAACTTGTCATTATCGAGCAAGCCTTAAGTGGTGACTAGGGTAATAGGCAAGAGTCTATAGTTGTTACCTTTGTCTGTGTTTTTACTGCTTTTGCTTAACTGTAGCATGATATCTGTTAGGATGTTATGCATAGTTTCAAAGATGGAAACGTGATCATGAAGATAGTGTGTGTGAATCTGAAGGACGGATACGAGGTCCTAAAGAGATATGTGTTGGGTGTGTTGCTCATAGTGTGTTGGGCGTAGTGCATGGATTGCATGAGTTAGCTTATCGAGGCTTGTGAAAGCCGATTTAGATATATGTTCATGAGTTGCTTATATATATCTGTTATCTTTGGAGCTCGTGCGAGCTGTGTTTTCAAACTATTTTAAGGCATGAAAGAGAGTCGAAAATTGCACCTCATTTTCCTAGCATGTTTAGCTTATTCTACATACTTGTTAGTTTCAGCTGAGCTTGGGCTCACGGTATGAGATTTAAAATATTTTTTAGGTACCGGCCACGCAAGTTGATCCGGGATTGCTGGAGGGGTGGAAGACGGTGTGAGATTTGAAATAATTTTTAGGTACCGGCCACGCAGGTTGATCCGGGGTTGCTGGAGGGGTGGAAGAGTTATAGTCTTCCTTTTTGCTAGTTTTGAACATGTATGCTATAACATGTTTTTTGGCGTTGGGGCCTTGTAATGTAATCCATTTGGAAATTACATACAATGCATGTATGTTTTTATTTTGAGAGTGTATTCTCGGGTTGGCTATTATATTTGGTTATTTGTGGGCATTTCACGTGTCCTAGAGTTCGAGGTGTGACAGATCTGGGCTAAAGACTTCAAAGACTTTCGACTGAGGAAATTTGCGACAACGTTCGCCTTGCCTGGATGATACTGCAAACTAAAATCATAATCGCCCAGATATTCCATCCATCTCCTTTGTCTCAAATTTAAATCCTTCTATGAGAATAGGTATTTGAGACTCTTATGGTCGGAGAAAACTTCAAATCGTTCTCCATAAAGGTAATGCCTCCACATCTTTAACGCAAAACCAACTGCTACTAGTTCTAAATCATGTGTTGGGTAGTTCCTTTCATGCGTTTTTAGTTGCCTTGATCTATACGCCACAACTTTGCCCTACTGCATCAAAACACACCCTAACCCTTCATGAGATGCATCACAATATACTTCATAACCAAGACCCCTATTAGGTATAATCTGTATTGGCGCACTGGTCAATCGATTCTTTAATTCTTGAAAAGCATCTTCGCAAGCATCACTCCACGTGAATTTAGCTCCTTTTGGAGTGAGTTGTGTCAATGGTGATGCTAAACGGGAGAAATCTTTTACAAAATGGTGATAATACCTTGCAAGGCCTAAGAAACTTTTGATATCAAATACATTATGTGGTCTTTTCCAATCTTGCACAACCTCTACTTTAGATGGACCAACAATTACTCCATCTGTCGACAGAACATGTCCCAAAAATTTTACTCCAGGCAACCAAAATTCACATTTCTCATACCTAGCATAAAACTTGTGTTCTCTTAAAAGTTGAAGTGCCACACATAAATTCTCCTCATGAACTTCTCGAGTAAGAGAATAAATCAAAACATCATCAACAAAAACCACTACAAATTGATCAAGGTAACGCCGAAAGATTCGATTCTTTAAATCTATGAAAGTTGCGGGGGCATTTGTTAAACCAAAGGCATCACCAAAATTTCATAGTGTCCGTAACAGGTACGAAAAGTGGTCTTAGGGATGTCATCCTCCCGGACCCTTAATTGATAATAACCCAATCTCAAATCGATCTTTGAAAAACATGTAGAGCCCTTCAATTGGTCAAACAAATCATCAATCTTCGGTACTGGATATTTATTCTTTACCGTCACCTGATTCAACTTTTGATAATCGATACGTAATCACAACGAGTCATTTTTTAAAGCAAAAAATGCCGGTGCTCCCCATGGCGAGACACTAGGGCGAATGAATCCCTTGTCCAACAAGTCCTACAACTGAATCTTCAGTTCTCTCTGTTGGAGGCAATACTGTCAAGATCATTATTTTTAAAAATAATTTTTAATAAAAAATTAACTAGACGGGCAACTGAATCTGTGCCACAGTCGTACCAATGCTATGCTCATTTCCATCTAAACTGTGAACATAAAACTTATATTCTGCAAGAACCTAAAATCTGGTCTTCTGTGTGTAAACTATGCTCTACACACCAGATTAAATACTATACAGAATATTAGATATCCATGCATAACAAAAAAATGATATGCATACATTGCTTATAAAAATTCTCATAAAATAAAAAATTAATTTTATTAAAATTAAATTAAATACTAAAAACATGGTTTTCAGTATACCAATCATAATAATCTCCCACTTATACTCAAAATCATGCAGCCATATATCTGACTCCCATGCCCTCTACATGACTATTAAAAGTCTTAGCCAGTAAGCTCTTTGTAAAAGGATCTGCAAGGTTGTCTCCTGATGCAATCTTGGTCACAGCAACATTACCTCTCTGTACAATTTCTCGTATCAAGTTATACTTATGCTCATTGTGCTTGCCTTTCTTATGGACTCTTGGTTCCTTCGAATTTACAACCGCTCCGCTATTGTCACAGTAAAGTGTAATAGCTAACTAAACTGAAGGCACTACATCTAGATCCAACAGAAAGTTCCTGAGCCAAATAGCCTCCTTGCCTGCTTCAAAAGCTGCCACATACTCGGCCTCCGTGGTAGAATTAGCAATGCATGACTACTTGATACTCTTCCAACTTATAGCTCCACCTCTTAAGGTAAACACATATCCTGAGGTAGACTTACGGGAATCCCTGTTAGACTGAAAATCTGAGTCTGTGTACCCCAAATGTACTAAACTATTTTCCTAGTAAACCAACATATAATCCTTAATCCTTTTAAAGTACTTGATTATATTCTTTACCGCTGTCCAATGCTCCTACCCTGGGTTAGATTGATTTCTGCTAACCATGCCAACGATAAAGTAGATGTCAGGTCTAGTGTAAAATATAGCATACATAAGGCTTCCTATTGCCGAAGCATAAAGAACTGCTTTCATCTTCTCTATATCATCAGGTGTCATAGGACACTGATCCTTGAAATCCTACATGCTAAAACGAGTAAGGATATCATCGATATACTTTGCTTGTGAAAAGCCCAACATCCTTTGTTTTTGATCTCGCATAAGCTTGATTCCAAAGATATGACTGGCTTCTCCCAAGTCCTTCATATCGAACTGCCTAGATAACCATACTTTAACCGTAGATAATGCCCCCACATTATTTTTGATGAGCAAGATATCGTCTACATAAAGTACTAAGAAGATCACGACGCTTCCGTCACGCTTCTTGTACACATAGAACTCATTCAGACTTTGATTAAAATCATAAGATTTTATAGTTTGATCAAATCAGTGTTCCAAGACCTCGATGCCTGCTTAAGTCCATAAATAGATCTCTTAAGCTTGCACAACATGTGCTCCTAGCCCTTTGCAATGAATCCGTTTGGTTATATCATATAGATATACTCGTCAAGACTTCCATTAAGGAAAGCTGTCTTGACGTCCATTTGCCAGATTTCGTAATCGAAATGAGCAGCAATGGACAAGAGAATTTGGATAGACTTAAGCATAGCTACCGGCGAAAAGGTTTCCTCATAAGCGATCCCTTCTTTCTGAGTGAACCCTTTAGCAACAAGCCTAGCTTTGAAGGTTTCAACCTTCCCGTCTTCTCCTCTCTTCCTCTTGTAGATCTACTTGCATCCAATGGGTTTTATCCCTTCGGGTGGTTCTACAAGTTTCCAGACTTGATTAAAATACATAGATTTCATCTCTGAATTCATAGCCCTTTTGCCAAAGATCTACATATTTGCCTTGTAGTGTTTCATTGTAGTTACAGGGCTCAGTATCCAGTTTTGCCAAGATCCTGTCAAAAGACTCTCCCAAGAACATATACCGATCAGGTTGATGAATAACCCTCCCACTACGACAAGGCACTACCTGTGTCTGTGTACTAGCAGTACAGGCTGTGCATACTCTGAACCCTGTGCATCAGCACCCTATTCTTGATTTGCACTTGTCTCGATAATCCTCCCACTACGACGAGGTAATGGAATATCAGTAACTTGTGGTTCCTCTTCCGTTCTACTGGCATTTTTTCTCAGTTCTTCTAGAACAAGTTTGTTATTGGGCCTGTGATCCATAATATAATCATCTTCCAAGAGTCGGGCATTGGTGTTAACAATGACCTTCTGATCCTTAGGATTATAAAATAGACCATTTTTTGTTCCCTTGGGATACCCCAGAAAGAAACTGACTTCTGTTCTCAGTTCTAACTTACCCGCGTTCCCTTTCAGCACATGTGCTGGACACCCCTAAATCCGAATGTGTTTCAGACTAAGATTACGCCTAGTTCATAATTCCGTGGGAGTAGAAGGTACTGACTTAGAAGGTACCATGTTCAGAATGTAAGCTATTGTCTCTAAAGCGAGTCCCCAAAACGAATGTGGTAAACCTGAATAACTCATCATTGACCTTACCATCTCCATAAGAGTGCTATTATTTCTTTTTGCTACACCATTCTGCTGAGGAGTGCTAGGTGCAGTCAACTGGGATGTAATCTCCTCTGATGACAAGTAATCCTTAAACTCTCTAAAGAGGTATTTCCCACTGCGGTCGGATCGTAGTGATTTGACACTTTTACCCAGACGCTTCTTCGCCTCCGCCTTGAATTCTTTGAATTTCTCAAAGAACTCAGACTTATGGTGCATCAGGTAAATGTATTCATACATTGAGTAGTCATCAATAAAATTGACGAAGTACTCAAAGCCACCTCTAGCCTGGATTGTCATAGGACCACACACATCAGAATGAACCAACTCTAACGGTTCTTTAGCTCTATAGTCTTTGGCCGAAAAGGGCCTCTTGGTCATCTTACCCTCTAAACAAGATTCACAGACTGAAAGTGCCTCTACTTCCAATGAACTCAAAGGTCCATCTTCTACCAGTCTGCTTATCCTTTTTAGTTTAATATGACCTAAGCGTAAGTGTCAAAGAAACGTTTGGTTCATTAAAAAAGAAAACTTTCTCTTCTATGCTAATACAGATGTATTATTCGTTTCAGTCAGTTGCAGTATATAAGAGATTGAAGTAATAATATAAAGATCATCTACCAATGTACCAGAATAGATAACCCATTTATTATCCTTAATAACTACAGAGTTATTACAATAAATAAAATATCCGTCTTTAGCCAATCCAGAAACGAAAACTAAGTTCCTTCTAATAGCAGGTACATAAAGACAATCTCTCAATATTAAAATCCGATCTCTACCAAAACTGAGAGTGACATCTTCTACTGCAACTGCTGTTACCTTCTTGTTATTATCCATATGTTGGTAAATCTCCCTATTACTGAGTTGTCGGGTTTCTTGGAACCCCTACAATGAATTGCAAACATGATTAGTAGCTCCTATATCTACACTCCAGGTACCGGTAGATAACATTGCTAAATATATTTTCATAACCAGTGAACAAAAATTACCCTATTTGTTCTAGTTTCTGAGAAATACTAGACATAGTTTTTTCCAATGCCGGGTCTAGTTGCAGTAAAAATATCTGCCTTTCAGCTTTTTCACACAAGTCCGTGGCCCACTAATTACCTTCGAAATTGTGTCTTCCTGTTTCTGAACTTTTTTCTTCTTCATGCCTTTCGGCTCCAAGGAAGAATATTTTTCTGAAACAGACACATTTTCTGGTATTGAATGAATACCATTTGTAGTTAAAGTTATATCCAAGTTACATTTCTAGTCAACAAAATTTGGTCTCGTAAGTTTATTTTCTTTGAGTATTGAAGGGAGTGGGTTGAAATTCATTTTAATCCTAAGAATCACATAATTAAAAAACCGTTAATTATGATGAGCAAAACTTTGAATTTATTTTAATTTGATTCCCTCTACCATTTTAAAATTAATTCGCCAGTAGCTTGGTAACCTATTAATAATATGCCACATTGGGTGGACGTCTACTATCCATCATAAGACCAGACAGGCCAATTCTTTTTAATTTTACTATCTAGGCAACTGACCATGCCAAGTAAAATTAAATAGCTGATATAGTTTTGGTCCAGTATATAATAGCAGTGACTCAGTTGGAGAGGATACTATTATATATAGGTAAGTGTTAACCATTACCTGATCTCAAATTAATCGCTTCGCAATGAACCCTTCAGTTTGACAAGTGATCCACACTAACAATTATTTAGAATTATCCTTAAAGGAGATTTATACCGGTGATACCATAATTAATCTGTCCGTTGAAGAAGAAAGCCTTATTGCCGACACGCAGGGTTTAATTGCATCGCCTACAAACTGGTGATGGAGACCGTGGAATTTATCTGTGAATAAATTTTTTCTCCCACTTAGATTTTTAAAATATGTTTTAGGGTTATAAAAATTCTTTTAATTAAAATAAATTTATTAATTTCGAAAGCCACACGATCTAAAAGAATCAAATATCTTTCCACGTACACGGTTCTAAAGATTCTGATTTGCCAAACCATCTTTTCGTATTCAATTGCGTAACAAATAAAATTTAATAAATGTACAATTTTTTCTTCAATTTTTCAGCAAATGTAGTGATTAAAGGCATTTATTTATTTTATTTTTCATCCCGCATTTTTTGAAAAATAATAATTTTTTTCGATTAAATATTTTTTTATTTAATTATTTCAAAATCCAGAATTAATTCCCACATTTTTTTAAGATATACAATTTTTTAAAAATCATCTTTAAACGTGATATTTTGTAAAAAATAAAATATCTAAAGTTTTTCTATTTAATTAAAATTAATTAATTAAAAAAAAATTAATTTTATTTTCCGTTATAAAATATTTTAATTAAAATTAAAAATTCGAATTAATTAAATTAACAGGATAAATTAAACAAATATTTATCATCCATGCAATTAATTAAAAAAATTAAATACAAGATAAACATAAATTCCGATTTTATGATTCGATTGAAACTCTGATGAGTTTCAATATCCTCTTCTTAAAAGGATAAACTACAACAAATCTTTTCTGAATCAGCTGCTTGTATCTCAATGGCACCAAGAATCCTCAATATTATCTCAACAAAGTAGCCCCGAACACCACAAAACTGCCGGCTGTCTGCTTCTAAAGAAAACAAAATAGAGTCCCAACCAAACTGCCCCTTGATTGCTGACTTTTACTTTGAAAAGCACTGCTGCTTGCTGCGGAATTTGCATGGAACAATGGTACCGAAAACCACAGGAATTGCTCCTGGTTTGGAATTTAAAACACTGCCATAGCTTGATTTCTGCCGGACTTTGTGCCTTGCGCCTGCTGGAAAAAGCTGCAGTGTTCATTGAAGCAATAATCCCAATCCAACCGAAATAGCCCTTGATGAATCACTGCTGAGTGCGCTTGGAAAACCGGCTGTAATGCCTCAGCCATTGTTTGCGCCAGTGCTGGGGTGCTTGGAAAGTTGCAGCCTTTGATTGGGAATTGCGCCACTGTTGCTTTTAAAACCGGTTGCACCAAACAGCGCTTAGCATGAAAACAGCGCCTAAAGCTACTTGATGCTACTGTTTGGGAACCACCGAAGCCTCAACCTTGGAAAACCGCTTGTTTGCACTGTTCTTTGCTTTTGGAATCACATTGCAACTACTGGGAACCGCCACCTGGGAAGGCGCCTGTTGCGGATTGCGCCCCGTTTGCTTCATCAGACGCTGCCATTGTCCCTTTCTTTTTCTTTTTTTTTTAATTATTATAAAGCAATAAAAAAAAACTTATTCACAGCTAAAACCATTGAAACCACCACTGATTGCCACCACCAACCGCCGCCGGCATTATTCTATACCTGTTCTTTTTTTTTTTCCTAATAAACTAGAAAAAAACTTAAAGAACATAAAATTTTTACATCAAAATCTATGTCCCGTTTGCTCACATTCGATCTATAATTAATTAATTTAACACGGTCAACCCCCGTAGTTAAAAATTAATTAAATCATCATCCACGCTTTCAATCAAACATGAAAATAATAGATGATCATAAAATCGAGATTTAGAACGCCTACAAAACAAAATTAGTACAGTTCTAAAACTACTCAACTCCGATAACCGTGAACAAAAAATAAAATAGCTCTGATACCAATTTATTGGAGGCAATACTGCTAAGATCATTGTTTTTTAAAAAGATTTTTGGTAAAAAATTAACTGAATGAGAAAACGTCGAAACGAGTTCCAGATAAAATTTTTGACGAAGAACGATCAAAATAAAACCCGTGCAACCAAAGTTAATTTAGAAGAACACCTCTTGTAGATCTAATCTTCAACTACGACTTGGTTCCGAATTGAAACTCCAGTAAGATCTTCTACTATATTCCCTTACACGATACTCAAACGTAGTATAGGTTACGATTCTCCGAGAACTCATACCAGCAGAATCTCGATATATTTAAGTCTTTCAAAGACAAAAATAGTATCTCAATAATGATATATGAGATATGAACTATCTGATATATGATGTATCAATCTCAAGCTAGTTCAGCCAACCCACGTATATATAGTGCAGCTGCAGGGACCTGGGGAGTAATTATGAGTAAGACTTCTAGTGTAGCACAAACACTTACCAGCGGTATCTGCAATTAAAGAAAGACGCAGAGCAATATCTGCAATTATGAAAAATCAGCAACAGTTTCTACAATTTTTATAAAATACTGAATTATAGTTCGCATCACTCAAGAACTATAATTGCACTCTGACCCATAATCTCAAGATCTTATAGTATTGAGCTCATGTTATTAAATGCTTACCATTTCTCCCAAAGTTAAGATTCCCGATACCCACCAAATAAATTTAATTACTGACAATTTAATTTAATCGGCATCTTCATAATCCTTAAGCCCTTCCGCTTAACTTATCTGACCCCCGGATAATTAAACCCACCTGCAGGGTTTGGCCCGGTCAAAACTTATAAGCATCCTTAAGGGGGTATCGTCAATCTCGATCATTCGGGACGTGAATTCCGTCAATAATTAATATTTGTCATATAACTAATATCGCTATCCAACTCACCTGGAATATAGACCCATATAAGATCGCACCCTCTAATGAATCAAAACAACGAAGATTAAATACATGCAAATCGATAATTATTTCAAGATTAAGAGGATAAGCATTATTCATAATAATCTTAGGGTGTGAATTAATTTATATAGTAAGTAGCCAGTACTAAATTAATTACCCCAAATGTCCCATTCAATACACACAAAGTGTACTAGCACAGAGAGTCGGAACAATAGACGACGCTATTATCTGTTCCTCGTAATCAATACAGGCCTACTAAAACTCTGTGCCACTGTCTTACCGATGGTATGTCCATTTTCATATAAATTGTGAATATAAAACTTATATTCTGCAAGAACTTAAAATCTGATCTTCTGTGTGTAAGTCGTGCTCTACACACCAGATTAAATACTATACATAATATTGGGCATCCATGCATAACAAAGAAATGATATGCATACATTGCTCATAAAGATTCTCATAAATAAAAAATTTAATTTTATTAAAATGAAATTAAATACTAAAAATATGGTTATCAGTATACCAACCTAACACTCTCAACTCCGCTGGCGCAAAACGATAGGATGGCACCGATATTGGAACAGTCCCTGGGATAAGCTCAATAGAAAATTCTACTTCTCTATGTGGCAATAGTTCAAACAATTCTTCTGAAAAAATGTCACTAAACTCGCTCACCACCGGTGGAAGCTCTCCTCGTACCGAACGATCATCCTTAGATAACAGGGTGGAAAGAATTGTATGGACATTAGTTAAGTGGTTCACGTCACCGGGTCGAGGTGTTATCTTATCATCTTTATCCCCTACGTAAAAGAAAAAATCTCCTTCTGGAGTATACAAGAAAATCCTTCGTCGATCACAGTCAATAAACGCACGAAATGTAGTTAACCAGATCATTCCAAGAATAAGATCAAACCCTGACATCTTCATGACAATAAAGTCGAACACGGGATGACGATCGGCTATTACTACTTCGCACCCTCTACATACACACCTTAACGTTGTACTATCATCGATGGGTGTTTCGATATTTACACCAACGTCTGACATATCAACAGGTAAACCCAAAGCATATACGAATGAGGAAGAGATAAATGAACGTGATGCACCAGTATCAAATAGCACACGAGCCCAAGAATTGAAAACTAAGAAAGTACCTCGTATCACTAGGGTACTTGTAGTAGTCTCGTGGATCTCAGGAGTTGACAAAGAACCGATTTCTGTTATGGCATAGATCCTTCCCCGAATTCCAAATGTCTGTCCCCGTCCTCTACCCGCAGGTTGACATACAGATTGTGCCGAAGTTGCCTCTCCAGGAGCCTAAAATACTTGTGTCCCAGTCTGCCGAGTTGGTTGGCTGTATGTCGACCGCTGAGAAGGTTGTGTATTATATGTTTCTAGGCTAGCTCTTCCTTGTGGACATTCACGTCGAACGTACCCCTCCTAACCACACTAGTAGCATCTGATAGGTCCCCTCTCTTGAGCCTGATCTTGTGTCAAATTCTGTTGTTGCATTGGTGCTTGCTTTCTTTGTGAGCATTCTCTAGTCCAGTGTCCTTGCTGTCCACAAACAAAACACGCAACTTTCCTTCGCTCCAAATGTGTCGTCAAGGCCACAGATGGGGTGGGTACGGAGCGTTGGGTCTGATAAGATCTCTGTGGCGCCGAACTAGTATTGCCCTATTCTGGTTTTCGCTTCTTATAAGGTCATCCCTCAGATTGTGTTGTTCTAGCCACCGATAGCTGCCTCTTCTCCATGATTATGTGATTGTCTACCATAGCACTTTCTATTACCATGGCCGTCTCAACTACCTCCGAGAAGACCTTCAATCGAAACCCCACAACTTTCTCTCGGATAGTGGGTTATAAACCGCTTTCAAACCTCTTGGCCTTCAATTCCTCCGTTAACACCATTTCTGGCGCAAACTTTGATAAATCAAACCCTAGTGGGTTTAACATAAATCAAACCCATCATCCCTTTATTAGGGCCGGCCACCTAGGGGGTAATCCCTAGGTGTGCCAAATTTCAAAACCGTCCTCCAATAATTTAATTTAACTCTTGCATGTCCCCGGTGGCAAAATCGACATTCAAATTAAATTAAATAATAACCGAAACAGATAAGAAAATTATCCATGCATATAATGGGCTATGTGAGGGATCACGAGAAAGTATAGGACTCGGGGCTAACTATACAAGAAAATTGGATTTCCCTAACTCTGTCATCAAGTTAGATCATTTCTCGCACGAATCAGAACTTATTCCACTAAAGGTCTTGACTGAACTCCCGGTCCTAACTCTAATTATGTCTTGAGTTTTCAATTATCAAATGCACTGAATTCTCTCCACGTTTAAGACATGGATTCCCGATAAATAAATTAGATTACTGACAACCCGATTTAATTATCCTATTTTTCTCGCAACCGCGCTGCTTAACCTTTTGATATGCTGGCTCCAAAGACCCACTGTACAAGTTTAGCATAATCAAACCTATAAGCAAAGCACACGAGGGAGAACTCCTCAACCTAAATCGAACGTGGTTTTCGTCAGCTAATTATCAATCATCGGACAAATAATGCCAGTACCCAACTCATCAGTATTGTTGATCTCATGGAGAAAATATCAACTATTGACAACTCAAAATACTAAACATTATCTGAACACAATTAATCAATCACTTAGGGATTTAGAGTTCGTGCAATACATGATAATATGGGATGTGGATCAATTCATATAGTTAGTATAGAATCGATCATCCCGTTGATCCTGCTCAATACACTCAAAGTGTACTAACGCATCGAGCTCGAACATCGAATTCTCAAAATCTAAATTTGATCCGTTCGACCTAGCCAAGACCAGCTACTATCACGATGTATTATAATCGTACCAATGGAATGCTCGGTTCCATTGCGATTGTGAGTCTACCTGCATAATTTGTCAGAACCTTTGACCCGATCTTCCGTGCAGCATGCACCGAGTCAAATACTGGACAGAATATATGGATTATGCATTCATACATCACAAATATAAATATGAAATCGTAAATACAAAACCATCTCAAATATTTTTTATTAATATGCTAGGGATCTAGAATAAAATACATAAAAAGCATAACTTTTCAGTATACATTCCCAACAGGTTAGGTGTTTGACCTGGTTATTTATGGGTGTTTCTCGTGACTTGAAGTTCGGGGCGTGACACTACGTTTACAGTTTATATGGGTTGTTTGCAAGGAACTAGGGTATTGTCACCCAAAGTTTGAGTTTTGCTCGTTTGAGAGAAAGTGGTTTGTGTTTTATCCGAATCAAGTGAGAGTGCTTAGCTATTATCTTGAACAATGATTGTGTGAAATATTTTCTAAAATGTTTTATATTTTGTTTGAATCATGAGTTGTTGCTAAATGATAGCATGAGACTTTTGCATGCCAGGTGTGTTGATAATCTAAAGGTACTAATTATATCGTTGGAAGAAAATTGTACGTGATAGGTGGATGATGTAAGGGCCCGATTATAGATTACCAGATTAGCAATGACAAACCAATAGGACTACCAGCTTAGGGTTACGATAAGATTATTAATTCTAAAGAACTGAACCTAACGTCGAATCTTGGAACCAAAACCATGCAGAAAATTAACCTTTTAACCCTAAAAATTTCTAAATTGCCCAAAAAATGGACCCATGTGCAATCTTAAACCTTACCTCTTTAACTAAAGT
>JAOTRH010470110.1:0-27072 GCA_034768845.1 Heliamphora exappendiculata | reverse complement strand
AAAAATATCTTTATGAAAATATCTAACTCCAGATATTTATAGGTCTCCAAAATATATTTTTTTAAAAATTTTCGAGATTCGCGCCACAACGGCCCACAGCCCCAGAAACCTACCCCGCATGCATATCTAAGTCCGATTATGCATCAAAAGCAGTAAAGCATGCTGTAACGAAAACACATAACGCGCGCCCGAAAACGCCGAAAAAGAAAACGGGTCAAGGTCCCACAACTCTACTCCCTTAAAGGAATTTTGCCCCCGAAATTCAACTCAAACCCAAAACAACAAACCGTCGATCGCAATCAACACGGCATACGAGATGGTCAACCAAATCATTCCTAAGATATAGTCAAACAAGGTCAGGCATCCTAGACAATTGCCAACTATCTCAAAGACTCAGGATCTACAACACTCCCAACCTCACATCATCACCAACCGCTGCCTCAACACAGCATACCATCTACGGATCCATAACCAACCCCAACAGATGCAATGATGAATCTAACTCAAAACTCGCATACTCAGAAAGTACCTCTGCTCGCAGAAGGCATATCAGCATAATCTGGCACGACTGGAGCCCTAGATGAACCGCGAGCTGCAAGAGAATATACTCGGGGTAACCCCACCCTGTCCTGTACGCCGTAACTCGGTGCTGTCGGCTGCCGCACCGACTGAACTGATGAGTTCCCACCTGCCATCCGGGAAGTCTGTACTGTGGAAGGCTGCTGTCGACCCTGCGCATATGAACCCACTGGCGTGTCCTCCCTGGTCGGCACACTGCCTCTCTGGGGACAATTCCTACGAATATGTTCAGACTGTCCACACTCATAGCAAACTGATGGGTCCCTCCCCTGCGACTGTATTGGAGCCAAACTCTGGGATGGTCTCGGCTATAGACAATCCGCCGCATGATGCCCCGGCTGTCTGCATCGATAACAGGTCAACTCCCTCTGCTCCGGCCTCCCAGATGAAGCCACAGATGGTGATGGTGCTGAAAACTGCTGTGATCCAGATGGATAAAAGCTAGGACCAGAGGACTTTTGCCTCTTGTTGGAGCGTCCACCTGTCTGCACCTCCATACCGCCCTGTGATGTCCTGGCCTCCCTCGAAGCTCGAGTCTCAGCCAAAGCATTCTCAACCCTCGCTGCCGCCTCCACCAGCTGTCTGAACACACGATATCCCATCACAGCCACTCGCTCCCTGATCGTCGGCCTCAAGCCCCGCTCGAACCTCATCGAAAGTAACTCATTTGTGCACTCCACCTCCGATGCAAACCGTGACAAGCTTGTGAACTTGACCTCGTACGGCATGATGTCCATGGTCCCCTGGGTAAGAGAATAGAACTCTTCCCTACACAAGTTCCTCCTCGAAGCTGGGAAATATCTCTCCAGAAAGACTCGTGTAAAAGCTGCCCATGTGGCCTCCACTGTAGTCCTGGCATACCTCCACCATTGATGAGCATCACCTCTCAGCTGAAAGGTAGCAAAAGAAACTCACAACTCATCCTCAACAATCTGCAATGCATTCAGGATCCGAGTCATCAACTCCAACCACTCTGTCGCCGGAAGAGGATCAGGATCTCTTGCAAAGGTAGGCAGATCCATGCGCTTGAACTCCCAAATCACAATTGTAGCCCTTGCCTCAGGCACCCTCTCCCTAACAGGCTCACCCATAGCAACCAGCTGCTGGATAGAACCAACCAGCACACGTAATAGCTTCGTCGCGTCCATCGGTCCCTAGGGAGCATTAGCATCCCCAACATCAGGGATAGGAATATCCCCTTGGCCAGCATGGCCAGGGCCACGACCACGGCCTCGCCCTCTCCTCGCCGGTATCGCATCTATATGAAAGCGAAACAATAAATAAGATACATCACATGGCATGAACATAAATGCTAAACACTTAGCATGCTATCACATAACCACATAGGTTCATGCTAAATAACTCCACATATACCGAGAAGAACCAACAAGCATGACACGTCAATCTAGATAACCTACTTAGATACCCTACTAGAAATCACGTCAGCTAAACTCGTTTCTAACTTGGCTTCCAATCTATTAATCCAAACACCCAAAGGCAAGACTATCACTCCTAAGATTCAACCTCCATGCTCACATATACACATCGTTCACGTATGACTCGCATGCTATCACGTTCATGTTATCAAAACATCTAAACACATGCAGTCAAGCACACGCAATCAACCTCACACGGTGATGCAACCTCTTCCCACGGCTCATAGGTATTTGAACCCAGAGCTCTAATACCAATTTGTCACGCCCCAAACTCCGGACCACGTGAAACACCATAAACAACCATACATGATACCCAACCCGAGAATACACTCTCAAAATGAAACATACATGCATTGTATATAAACGTCAAATGGCAACATTACACGGCTCCAACGCCCGTAAAACATGTTATAACATACATGTAACAAAACTAGCAAAAGGGAAGACTGCAACTCTTCTACCTCTTCAGCACCTGCAGATCAACCAGCGTGATCGGTACCTGAAGAAAAGCAAATCCCACACCGTGAGTCAAAACTCAGCAGATTCTAAACAACACAAGCAGTATAAGCTAAACATGCTTGATAAATGACGTGCAGTTTTCGACTATCTTTCAAGCCAGTAAAATAATTTGAAAATCGTTTTAGATCACGACTCACAAGAGTCAGAAAACTATTTTCACATGAAAGGGAAAGCAAGGATAAAAACCATTTATCGACTCATCAGAGCCCTAAAAACGATTCAAGTATTACAACTCCCGCAGGCCGTTAATACAGTATTTCGACTCCCGTAGGCCGATAATACAGTTTTTAAGAAAATTGGTCTATCCGTCCCAATATGCAATACATGCAATCCATGAACACGTACCTCTTCAGGAGCTCGTTTCAGCCTTCAAATATCGCACGCGCACACACACATACACACACACGCCTCATCAGGATCTCATTTCAATCCGTCAGTTATCGCGCACACACACACACACACACACACACGCCTCATCAGGATCTCATTTCAATTTGTCAGGTATCGCACACACACGCACACACACACACACACACACACACACACACCTGTGCCTCATTAGGATCTCATTTCAATCTGTCAGATATCGCACACACACACACACCCGTGCCTCATCAGGATCTCGTTTCAATCCGTAAGATATCGCACACACAGGCTTTCGCAGCCTACCTCGTTCGCCGGCTTTCGCAGCCTACCACACACACGCCTAGGCCTAACACCGAGACCTCAAGAGAAACCCTTTACACCCGATTCCATCCACAGAAATCGCTGAAAACCAGGTTTTAAACCTAAAAATCCAACTTTGAAAGAAATGTAGATCTACAGCAATCTCCCCGTTAAAAACACACACGTTTACCCATAGCACCCTTATACAGCTGTAGGTTTAGAATCCTACCTCGATGAGTTGAAAACTTGATGTCTCGAACCACGTGTAAAATTGAGCTTCGTCGAAATTGAAATATGACCGGATGATTGCGTAGCCCACGCCGCCAAAACCACAGATTCGCTGTTAGATCACTGAAAATCGAGCCCCGAGCCCCCGAGAACTTAGAGAGAAGGAAGAGAAAAAATGAGAAACTTACTGGAGAAATTTTAAAAAATATTTTTATGAAAATATCTAACTCCTGATATTTATAAGTTTTTAAAATATATTTTTTTGAAAATTTTTGAGATTCGCGCCACAACGGTTCACAGCCCCGGGAACCTACCTCGCATGCATATTTAAATCCGATCATGCATCAAAACTAGTAAAATATGCTGCAACGAAAACACATAAACGCGCATCCGAAAACGCCGAAAAAGAAAACGGGTCAGGGTCTCATATGACTGGACTAGTCTTCAGTCGACTGGACCTCAAGGGTCAGTCAACTGAACTACTTTAGATCTGAAAATTAACTTTTGGCAGTTGAATCAGTCGCCTGGATAGAAAACCTCAGTCGACTGGATCTTTAAAAATCCAGATTTTTATCTTTCCAAAATATTTTGATCACTTTTTGATTTGGAAAAATATTTTAAAGACTTTTTAGGATTCTTATGAGCTTCAAAGAGATATTCATGAGATTAGTGAATGTACATAGATCTGTAGACACCCCAATTTGACCCCGCCTAATCTTAGACGAATTCGATAATGAAAATAGGTGAATTAGTGCCTCCGTACGATCATCGGAAAGTGATCCAAGCTCGGTATTTGAACCCGGAACCTTCAAACCAATGAAATTTTGACGAACCATCGAAACTTGCTGCATAAGTAAGGCGACCGCCAACATTCATTGTGGCGACCGCCATAGAACTTTGTGAAAACCCAAGCCAAAAGTGGCGACCGCCACCTTTCATCATAGCGACCGCCAACTTCCATTGTGGTGACCGTCATAGAACTTTGTGGAACCTTCCACAAACATGGCAACCGCCAACTTACATTGTGGCGACCGCCAACTTCAAATGACCTGATGTGTCCCAAAATGTTGCAGCATCTCATTGGTCGAAGAATTTTATAAATACCGTACCCCAGCGTACGTTTTCAGTACAAATTTTGATTGAGAGAGACTCTGCCGATATATCGAGCGATCCTAAGCTCTGACGCCGAAACCCTGCCAAACCTCCAACCGATGTTGAAGTTTTGCGTGGATCACTACTCCAGAACTGGACCGTTGAAGCACATTCCTGACTTGAGAATTCTCCGCCAATCTAGGTACCTCGTTTAGATCCTATCCTTCTAACTCCAATCTCTCTCTTTTAGAGTGATCGGATTAAAAATTTAATTTCAATTCATATATTTTGTTTCCTTGCATTTTTTCTTTACTTATTAATTGCCTTATTTATTTATGTTCTACCCTTTCTTTTCATTTAGCTTACTTGTTTATTTGTTTGCTTATTTAAAATAAGTTTAATCAAATCATTAAATAGTGTCAACATTCATAGCAATTACAACTTGTTAATGTTGTTAATTGTTCTAATTAAGGCACTTACATAAAAATGGTTGTAATTGTAAATAGTACATCCATTTAAATTCTAGCATTTTATTTATTTTTGTTTCCTTTACATTAATTTAATGTTTTAATATTTAATTTTCTTTTTAATCTAAATTTCATTTTAATAGCATTTTATTTTATTTTCTTGTAATAATTAGTTTAATGGTCTATTTTCTTTTCTTAAATGTTCATTTTCTTCTAGCGTCATTGTAATTTCTTTTTAATGCACAATTTTTTTCATTAGTTTAATGTTCTAGTGGTTTTGTTGTATTAATTTATTTTTCTAGTATTTTCTTTTAATATAGCATTTTATATTCTTTTATTGTCAACTTTATTTTCTTTAATACTAATGCTCCATTTTATTTTTCTTTTAGCTTAATATTTTATTTCTAACTTTTATTTTCTATTTTCTTTTCTTTTCTTTCAATATTAGTGTAATTTCCTTTTCTAGTCTTTTATTCTCTTAGTTTTAATAAAGTTCTATTTAATATTTCTTTTCTTTTAATGTTAGTACATATTTTTCTTTTAAGACTCCATTTTCTTTCTTTTAAAGTTTTATTTTTTTTATAACATTTTATCCCATCTTATCTTTCTTTCTCTTTATTAAACCCAAAAATCATGAAAAGTCATTTAAGCTAGTTTTCACCTTTAAATATAATTTTCTTAAAATGAGAATAGCTAGGTGAATAGTTAAGTTTTCTTTTAATAATTCAAATAAATATTTTCTAACCTTTTCATTGTAGCATGTTTTCTTTTAATAAATTTTTCTTTATTTTCTTTTCTTTAAATATTTAAAATCTCTTTTTCATGTAGCCCTTATTTTCTTTTGTTAGTAAGTTTTCTTTTAATATAGAATTTTTATGCATCTTTACATTTAGTATTAAATGCTTATCTAATGTATATTTGAGCATGTTTTGGCCATTTTCTTTAAATACATGTTTAGAGTAGTTTGGCTTATTTTTGTAAGTAAATTCATGTTCTGGTAATTTTATCATCTTTTAGTATATTTCGTTCTTTTAGGCAAATCATGATAGTTAGCTTATTTTTGTGAAATTGCATGTGAGAGTGTTCCATGTATCATTAGTTACAAATTGCATGTCATAGAATTTAGGATTTTTTTTTACATTTATGTGTTTTGGAGTGCTATGTACATATTTTATGTATTTTTCATATACGATTTCGGATGTTCTCTCTTCGCCTTCATTTTTTTTATTTGTATGCATTCGAGAAATTCTACTAAAGAACTAATAATGATTAGTAGAGGCCAATCTTATGGCTAGGCAAACGGGGTGTCTAACACCTTCCCCGATTCGTATTTTAGCCTCCGAACCCTCTTTCTCTGGTTAACGTTTTAAAGATCAGTAGCCAATTTTATTTTTCTTAGTTTTTCTCAAAAACTAAGTGGCAACTCTATTTTCAACAAAAGAGATTTTCAAAATTTAGTTTTCAAGGTGTTAAAAGATTTTTCTCAACATTCTTTGAATTTCTTATTTTCGAACATTTTTTAAAATGACCCCTAAATTCTAAAGCCACAGTATTTTCTAGCGACTCTGCTGGGAACTGATTTTCAAAATCAAATAAGAGGGTTAGACTTGAAAACATCATTGGTTCTTAATAAAATTTCCCATTTATATTTTTGCATGCATATGCATTGTTCTTCAATTTCCCATGCTTGGTCGACCCGATTCCCTGAATGTTAGTCCATTTTGGGGATTGTTGGAAAGTCGGGCAACCCTTATTGACTATACGCTATCAAAGGTGCAGTAAAAGAGTACGGCGGACTATGCTTGTTCCAAGATGTTAAATTGTCGAAAAAATTCAAAATGCCGGACATGAAAAAAATTGATGGAACTGGAGATCCATGAATTCATCTCCGAATGTATGTTGGTACCCTGTCGCCGATGGGGATTGATGACTAGTTGAAGGCTCAGCTCTTTCACTGATCTCTTTTTGGGGCAGCCTAGAAATGGTTTCTTTCCCCTGATGTAGCTAAAACCAGGACTTAGGAAGATATTGTAACAATTTTTATCAGCCAGTATAGTTACAATGTCCAACTGGATGTAACTACCTGAAAGCTTGAGACGACCCGACAGGAGAACAGGGAATCCTTTGTTGACTTCCTGACCCGATGGAGGGGTAAGGCCGCCAAATGACAAGCAGGCCCACTGAGAAAGAACAGGTGAGGATTGTGGTTAAGAATTTGCAGTCTCCGTTAAAGCGCTACCTCATCAGGCGACCACTTTTCACCTTTGAACAGTTGTTCGACGCTGGGGTGCAAATTGAGGATGCTATCCAATCCGGTGATATCGAGAAGACAAAATTTAGTCAGAAACCATCAAGAAGGACTTTTCCCGCAAATTAACCCGCTGCAACTAACCTCATGTCCCGCTCGGGCAAGGTGAACCTTTTGAACCCTTCTTCTTTCACCCATCCAACAAACAACCTTTAGTAGTCAGCCAATGGCCAACAGCAACAAAAACTGAGGAGGGTATTCACCCCCTTAACATCTCATTATCCACTGCCTTAAGCCGTCTTGTAGAAAAAGGACTCATCAAGGTACTAGATCCCATGCCAGTGCCTGACCCGCTTCCCCCGAGATACAATGCCTCTCAATACTGCGCCTTCCACCAAGGCCACGGGCATTTAACTGACAAATGTATGAGGCTCCGTCATGAGATTCAGAATCTCATTGACAACAAAGTGATCCCTCCTCCATCACCTACCCAAAAGCCGAATATCACTACTAACCCACTGCCGAATCATGCCAGGCAAGCTGGGATAAATTACTTGTCTCTAGGGAAATTGGAGGACTCGAGTCAGCACATTTGGTCAGCACACCTACCACGCCCTCATGTTCCAGTAACCGAGGATCCAACAACATGCTCATTTATTGTGGTTAGAGGTAGCCGAGACAGAATGGAAGAGTGGAATGATAATGCCTGGGAATGGTATCAGTCGATAATTCCAACCTCTACCGATAAGAGGATGAGAACAATGAAAAGGATGACTGGCCATTGGACTACCCGACTCGGCCTTATGGGTTTGGCCATGTACTCGATGGAATCACCCTTCCCCAACTTTTTGAGGAAGAAGTACATGCTGACGATATGCAATCCTATTGGTTGGTACGGATTGTGTTGAAATCTGATGGGGTCGAGTGGACTAAATTTTTTTTTGGGTAATTAACATAGTTGATAAGTCCTTTGATTCTTCCAACGAGGATATTTTGGACTCATATTTTTCAAGCACAGTAACAAGTATTTTTTGCACGATTCTTTCATCAGAAAAATCTTTACCTGCTGCTCAGGAGCAGCAGGTGGACTTTATCGAAGAGGACATATGGGAGGAGGTTGACAATATATGGGCTATCGAAGATGACGATAAAAGAAGGGAAAGGGCAGCCGTTAGTGACCTAAGAGATTTATGGGCGTTTAAAATCCCTCTACACGTAGACGAAGTGAAACAGACTGATAATGTGATACCTGGATTATGGGATCTCGAAGACGACATAGAGCACCTAACTAGAAGTGGGCGACATTTTAAGCCAACTCAGCTAGAAAAGGGACAGCCAACTGGAAAAGGAAAGGAGACAGAATAAGAGGAGGAGGATGATGCTGTATTAAGACAGTTAAAAAATACGCAGTCCAACATCAGTATCTGGGGCTTATTGATGGCTTCACATAAGAACATGCAAGCTATTTTGACGATATTGAACAAGGCCAGTGTCCCAATAGATGCAACCCCCGAGCACCTTATTGGGCTTATTCTTCCAGCCGCCGAACCAAAAGTCATTTATTTTTTTGATAAGAATTTGCCCGCTGAAGGAAAAAGTCACAACAAGCCGCTACATATCTCCGTCAAGTGCCTAGAAAAATAGGTCCCGGTAACCCTCATTAATAATGGGTCTGCCTTGAACGTTTGCCCATTGAGAATGACCGTTTATTTAGCGATGAGGCCAGACTAGTTCATTCCCTGCAATCAAGGGGTGCGAGCCTATGACAACACAAGAAGGGATGTACTAGGACTGGTATCATTCGCCGTTTCAGTAGAACCTCTAGAGACGTCAGTTGAGTTTCACGTGCTAGACGTGCCAGCCTCCTTCAATCTGCTGCTGTGCAGGCCGTGTCTTCATGACCCAAATGTCCAGGCGATATCATATACCCTTCACCAAAATTGAAATTAATAAAGAACAGGGCAATTTTGACTATCCACGGAGAAGACAGCATTCACCCCCCGAGAGGAGGAGAGAGCACAACTCTGTTGGAAGTTCAGCATAGTGAAGATGATGTGTTACTCAGTAGTTTTTAATTTGATGAAGAATAGGATGTTCAGATACTGATGAATGAAGAAGAAAGGTATATCAACCCACGAGCGGTAACAATGATGAGGAAAATGTCCTTCTTCCTGGGTATGGGATTGGGATGAAAACTGCAGGGAATCCCAGAACCCATTCAGGTATTGCCGACTTCGCACTATTTTGGTCTTGGGTATGAGCCAACGGAAGAAGATCTGGAAGAGTCTAGAAGGGGGCGAAAGGCCAATTATTCTGGGGCACTCAATGGATACTTCGTCAAGTAAGGGGAAGATTTCCCGTATTATGGCTTTCCGGAGCCGTGGATCGATGAAGAGAACAATCAAAAGTTATCGGGGTTAGAGATCTTTTTCAACCACCAATTGTCTGACACAAAAGAGGAAGAAACAATGGAAAGAGAGAAAGAGGAAAAGAAGGAAGGGGACTGGTTTGACAAGCTTGATGGAGCTGACCTGGGAGTGTTGTTCAACGACAATATGGCTCAGTTGCGTATAGCCGAATCGGACTGCTTCATGATGGGTTTCAGCACGCCAGCCGACTACACCAAGCTTATCGTTGATGCTGCTGCAAAAGAAATAAAGAATTGGACCATCAAGTTTTGTATTGAGCAGGTCGTCTATCCTGAGTCCGAATTTGAGTCGGAGTCTGTAGTTGAGGGCACATCTGTTGGTGCTCCTCTCTCTGCTTTTACCATTGAGTTTGTAATTCTCACTGTTCTTAATGAAATGGGCGAAGTTTTCAGTTACTCTGCTTTGTTTGATTTATTTCATACGCTTTCTGATGATTTTGAATTCGATGGGAATATCCTTGAAAAAATAAAACTTTTAATAAAAAGAGAAGAAGAAATGCGTGCCGAACCAATAATTGAAGAAACTTTGTCAATAAATCTGGGTAATGAAACTAATCTGCAAAATGTTCAAATTGGTTCTTCTTTATCCTTAGTTGAACAAGAATAATTAATAACTTTATTAAAAGAATTCAAAGATGTATTTGTATAGTCTAACGAAGATATGCCTGGAATTGATCATGATATTGTCCAACAGCACATTCCCCTATACCCTGATGCTAAATCGGTCAAACAAAAATTAAGATGGATCCAGCCAGAATGGGCTCTGAAGATCAAAAAAGAAGTTGCCAAACAGATCAGCGCTGGATTCCGATGGTAACCGAGTATCCAAAATGGGTAGCCAACATCGTACCGGTTTTAAAGAAGGACGGTCGTATCCGAGTTTGCGTAGATTTTTGCAATATCAACAAAGCTAGCCCGAAAGATGATTTTTTGCTGCCGCACATCGACGTCTTGGTAGATAGTATAGCGGGGCATGCCTTGTTGTCATTTATGGATGGCGTCTTCGGATACAACCAAATTTTGATGGATCCTGAAGACAGAGAAAAGACGACATTCACCACGCCTTGGGGCACCTATTGTTATCGTGTAATGCCGTTTGGCTTGAAAAATGCTGGGGCAACCTATTAAAGGGCTGTCACTACCCTACTGCATGACATGATACATAAGGAGGTCGAGGTATACGTGGATGATATGATAGTCAAATCCAAGAATCGGGATGGTCACATCACAGCATTGCAAAAGTTCTTTAAAAGGATCCGAAAGTACAAGATGTGGCTCAACTCGCAGAACTGTGCATTTGGAGTCACTGTTGGAAAAATGCTTGGATTTATGATCACTTAATAGGGTATCGAGGTGGATCCTTCGAAGATCAAGGAAATTCTGAAAATGCCTCCTTCTAGGACCAAGCGAGAAGTTAGTGGTTTTCTGGGTAAGATACAGTTTATCAGCCAATTCATCGCGAAGTTGACAACTACCTGCGAGCCACTCTTCTGTCTGCTGAAAAAAGGAGTTAAATTCGAATGGGATTAGAAATGCCAAGATGCCTTTGATGTCGTACGTCAATACATGCAGAACCCACATGTTCTAGCTCCTCCCGAACCTGATAGGCCACTGATCCTCTATTTGTCAGTAACTGATTTAGCTATGGAATGTATTTTGGCACAAGAAGGTGAAACTAGAGTAGAAAAGGCTGTCTACTACTTCAGAAAGAAGATAACAGGGTCAAAAGTACGATACTCGTCGCTAGAGAAGACATGCTGAGCCTTGGTTTGGGCTTCCTAAAAGCTAAGGCAGTACATATTGTCTTTCACGGTGAACATCATCTCTCGGATGGACCCGTTGAAGTATCTATTTGAAAAGCCAGCACTGACAGAAAGGCTAGCCCGATGGTTGTTGTTATTATCTGAGTTTGATCTCCAATATGTCACCCGAAAGTCAGTCAAAGGCATAGCAGTGGCAGAATTTCTGGCCGACCAACCCGTAGAAAGAGGTGAAGACACTGAGTTCCAATTTCTTGACGAACAACTGATGAAAGTTGGGGATGACAAGTGGACTCTATATTTTAACGGTGCATCCAATCAATATGGCTATGGAATAGGAGTCCTCCTTATCACTCCTAATGAATCACACGTCCCCTTGTCATTAAAAGCTCAACTTTGAAGTCACCAACAATCAGGCCGAATACGAAGCATGTTTAGCTGGATTGGAGGCAGCCCTAGAACTAGGGGCAAGGAAACTGGAAATCATCGGAGACTCAGCACTAGTGGTTTCACAAGCTAGAGGAGAATGGAAGGTCAGGGATGTGGCGTTGATTCTCTACCATCAGGAGCTAGAGAAGCTGATACCGTGTTTTGAATTGGTGATCTCCACCCATGTACCAAGACTGCAGAACAAGTTCGCCGATGCACTAGCCACCGTAGCATCCATGATTGACATACTGCCCGGAGCCCAAATGAGGCCCTTGATAATTGAGCAGAAGAGGAAGCCAACTTATGAGATAACAACCGCCATTGAAGAAAGCACTGACAGCCTTCCATGGTACTTTGACATTCAGAACTTCGTAGAGAAATGAGAATATCCCAAGTTTGCCAGCAAAAAGAACAAAAGGGCAATACGACGACTATCCGCGCAGTTTGTCATTTGCGGTGGTAGATTATACAAACGAGGACATTCTGGGGTCAATAAGCTGTGCATAAGCGCAGAAGAAGGTCAAGAGCTGATGAAGAAAATACACGCAGGAGTCTGTGGGCCACGCATGAGTGAAAATATGTTAGCAAAGAAAATTCTACAACAGGGATACTTTTGGATGACAATGAAAACAGATTGTATTCAATTTGTGCAGAGGTGTCATAAGTGCCAGATTCACTCAAACCTTATACACGTTCCCCCGTCTCAGCTGTATAACCCGACGTCACCATGGCCGTTCTCAGTATGGGGCATTGACGTGATTGGCAGAGTAACCTCGAAGGCATCCAATGGACATGAGTTTATCCTGGTGGCCATTGACTATTTCACCAAGTGGGTGGAAGCAACTTCCTACTCGGTATTGAAGGCCTCCCATGTCGCTAAGTTTATCAAGCAAAACATCATTTGCCGATACGGGGTACCACATGAAATTATCTCGGATAATGGCTCACATTTCCAATGAGAGGTTCTAAATCTTTTCGAGGAATACCGGATAGTGGCTCATAAGTTCTCGCCATATCGGCCGCAAACCAACAGAGCACTCGAGGCAGCAAACAAGAACATTAAGAAAATCCTGCAAAAGACAATCAACTCACACAAAGATTGGCCGGAGCATCTACCATTTGCACTTTGGTGATAACTAATGTCAATCCGAACTTCAACAGGAACAACGCCGTACTCTTTAGTGTACAGGATGGAAGCCGTGCTTCCCATTGAGGTGGAAATCTCTTCACTAAGAGTAGTGGCCGAGTCTAATATCTCAGAAGCAGAATGCAGAGGAACCGGATGGAAGAGTTGCTCTTGTTCGATGAAAGAAGGCTTCAGGCTCTATTTCACGTGCAAGGTTACTAAAGGAGGATAGCTCGAGCATTCAATAAGAAGGTCAAGACTCGGGACCTCAGAGAAGGAGATTTGGTCCTCAAAGAAATCAGAGCACCTATTTTTGACCCAATAGGCAAGTTCAACCCAAATTGGTATAGACAATTTTTTATCAAAACCATCATGACCGGTGGTGCAGTCGTTATTATGGACATGGATGGCAATGCATTCCCCACTCCAGTTAACCTCGATCAACTCAAAAAATACTATCCTTGAGGTAAAAATAAGGAGAAAATAAAAACTCACTGAGTTGAAAATAAAAAAGGCAACTCAGGAAAAAGTTAGAGCAGCCCGCAAGGCCGAAAACCCAAAAGGGCGACCTTGACAAAAGTTAGGGCATTACAAAAGGAGAGCATCAATACCCGAGTGAAAATCGAGTCTGAACTACATTATGGCCTGATTTCATCTTTTTGGGATACGTAGGTAGCTTCTTTTAAAGAAGTCCGGCCACATTCTTTGTCTTAATCATCTTTGAATCTGAGTAAGGCCAATGCAAATTAATTTTTGAATTCTGATAATAAAGTCATCAAAACTTTGGATAAATTTAAACCAGCTTAAACATAAAATGGGAGTTTGTCATTACTTCGATTAGGGTTACAAAGTTTTGAAAGGAGGGGGACGCAAGTCGTGAACTCTACAAAAAAAAAGAGGAAAGTTGTGGAATTTTCAAAACAAAGAAGTTCTCAAATCTTCCTTCTTTTTGTTGTTTTTTTTTCTGCTTCTTCATCTTTCTTCTCCCGATCCTGCATTAGCCACGTCTTGTATTCAGTCGAAAGGTCGAAACACCACAACTCATGCATCTCCATCAATGAACGAGAAGGCCAGGCATCCCAATACTATACTAGGAAATGAGCTCATAGTGTAGAAGAAAACAGACGGCCTCGGATGCTGGCAGATATGATCTGACTTCGCCCGAACTGCCGCATGATCCTGTGAGGCTAGTAGAAAGTAGTTTGACACAGACCAATCAGCAAAACACCAGGGTAATCCATAGTGGTCAGAGTCATAGCAGGAATCCGCCACCAAGAGCACTGCCAGGTAATGTCTAGGCCAGTCAAAGTAGAAAGATACTGTCGCCAAGATGCCTCAGTGTCACATATCTGATAACGCAGGTGGTAAAGGAAAGCAGCAGCATTGTACCTGTCAGTGGAAGGCTTCTGTACAAGATTAACCTTCTCCATCAGGCAGATCTGTAGCAAGAGTTAAAATAGTAAGAGAAAGGATTGGCAGTATGACAAAGAACTTGATGTTAAGATCACCTGGAGAAGTACAGGGCTGCCAGCAAAGGTGGTGGTTTCGCCACGATGAACAGCGTCCAAGCCCAGCAGTGTCTCAGCCAAAACCAGGGGCATGAAGTCTCTCCCCATCCACATGGCCAGCAATGTCAACTAGGACATAACTAACCCACCCATCAGAAGGGACAAGTAGATACTGGGTAAGAAGGCAGAAGCAAAGTGCATAACGGCGCCGCAGCTGAAAGTCCAGATCGCTGAGGTCACCAGTAGGATGAAACCTCTCAATAAGCCATGAAATGTCAAGACAGTCACCCGAGGTCAGACGAGAAGCCTCCATCTTAGACAGACCGCAGAGTTGCATCACCTGCTGCCTAGCAGAGAGAAAGGGAGTGGGGACAATAACAGAATTCCACAGAGTCAGGTCGAACATGGCAGCAAATTCCTCTACAGTGGGGCAGAGTTCTTCAAGGCCAAATCGAAAGACGTGAGACTGCAGATCCCACAGTTGAGTAGCAGCTGACAATAAGGGATTGTTAATCTCCACGACCCTCAGTAAGAAAAGGGCATTCAAGCCAAATGGGGAGAAGTTCAAACGTTCAATGTGGGAAAATGCTTCAATCCATAGAGAAAGAGGAGAAGCCATATGAGTTGGAGTAATAGAAAATGAGACCTCCAAGGCTATGTTTATAAGGTAGAAAAAGGCGGGAAACCAAAAATTTGGCAAAAGGCACATTCATTGTGGCGGCTTCCACCTTGGAGTTGGCGATTGTTAACTTGAAAAAGCATAGTACAGTGACATTATCACTTTGACCAAGCGGCCGCCATGTTGCAATTGTTGGAGGTGACGACTGCGATGTTGGAAGTGGCGCCCGTCACATTGGAAGAGGCAACCACCATGTTAATTATGGCAACCGCCATGTTTAAATATGACGGGTGTGTTCAGTTTGCAGTTTCTATGGCTTATGTTGACATTCGCATTGTACATACCAGACAGTTTGAGAAGTAAATAAGAGATAATCACATAAGTAGAGGAATATAAAGCAGTAAAATGGCACAAAGGCCCAAAAATGCAGTATAGTGTATCATAATGTAAATTGGGGCACCTAGGCCCAATAGGCAACAAAACTGAGGCTCGCAGGCCCGTGGATCAAATGTATGTAAATAAATAAGACTGGGGCTTGCAGGCCCATAAAAAGTAAATATAAAAATTGAAGGGGGGAAAGAGCTCTCTCTAAAAAATGCCTCGGGCAGACCTAGCGGGAAAGACCAGCCTCCCCTCAGTTGTCGTCCTCAAAAAGTCTATCGAAATCATCACCGCTGCCAAAGGAAGAAGATATGACTCTGGAACGACTCCTAGCAGAGGAGACAGATCCCCTGGAGCAAGCCCAGGAGGATGTACGAGATCCACGACCTCGAGCTGGAGCCGGGGCTTGAACCAGGGCAGGAGCAGGAGCAGGAACAGCAGCAGCTACAGGAGGCTGTCGAAAGAGACAAAAAATAAGGAAACAGTATAAAAGAGAGTAAAGAAATCAAAAGATAAACACTCACCGGTCGAGGAACAAAAGGAACCCCAGCTGCACGCAGAGCAGCATCCTCCTGGCGAACAAGGGTCCGCAGGTAGCTCATCACCAGCATGAGACGATCCACCCAAGCCAGATCCGTCTGTTGAAAAATAATACAGAACTAAGTAATCTACGAATAAAGAAGGACAAAAAAGAAATAGTGAGAAAAAAAGTCAAACTTGGGTGTGCTCTGACTGAAACTCCGAGGCTGGAGGAACCGGGATAGGAATGTCGAAAGGATACCCATTTACGAAGCAAGATACGGTCCAGGGTATCTCGACACTCCTAGCCTCACCAACCTGACCAGCGTCAGCAGCAGCAGAACCAGCATCAGCAGCTGCAACAGCATCAGCACCAGCAGCCTCCGGTGCCAGTCCCCTCCTTCGGCCGCCAGGACCAGCCGGGCTAGGACCTAAGGGACCTATTAGGTGTGCCCGGGCCCAGGCTGTGTAGTCCCCCTCCGCCACCAGTAGCTCTGAAACTGGGGTCCTCACTGTCTCTAGCAGCAAGTCGACGGGGCCTAGATGATCAGTTTAGCTCATACGGATTGGAGGGACCACCGGTATCCTGAAGTGATCAAGGCCGAGCGACTGGCGAACCACTCGCTCTCCAAGATAGTACTCCCTACCGAATGGGCCCTTCAGTAGGATCCGCCTTGAAGTGATATCTCGGCTATGCATCAGATCTGCGCCAGCCTTGTCCTCTGCTCCTCGCCAGACGTCCCAGTGAACCTATAGTAATACAAACAAAGAGGAGTGAATACAGTACAGCATGATAGCCAGTGTATAGAATACAATAATCAGTGTGCATGTACAGTACGACGAACGGCACAGTACCTGGTCGGGAGTCAGTCGGTCTAGCAAAATCTGGCACCGATTAATGTCCTTCCCCCCAGCCTTCTTCCCCTTCAGCCCTCAGGATCACCGGGGTGCTCGGGGAATGACCAGAGGGTCTGCTGTAGAGTTCACCGGGATGTGAAACCCGAGGAACTCATACGTCCACAACTGCGAAGAAGAAGATGTCAGCAAGCAAATAATAACTAACAACAGAAATGAATGGAAAAGTGCGGAAACTAAATCATACCTCCCAGACACTTTAGTATCCCCCAATACTGAGCTCCTGGGGAAACCAGGTCAAGGTCCACATGAAACTGTAGAGCGTAGCCAGAGTAGTGCCTCCCCAGTCGTACGAAGTGATCCGATCAAGATAAGCCAGGCCGCCTAATTAATGCAAGTGAACGGTATTCTCCTTGTTCGAAAACAAGGAGGTACCAAACATATACATCAAGAAGCCTCGGGCGACCCACTCGTGGTGGCGAGGCTCGGTGCACTGGAAGTGTTGGAAGCGGTCAAAGAACCAAGTGTATCTAACTCGATCCCAGTCCATTTGCGCAGGGACAGCCCCGAGAAAGTACAGCAGTGCGTCGGACGATTGAGCTATGAATGGATCAAATGGAATAGGGGCACCACCCACTCGGATGCCCGCAATGAGTGCTAAGTCCAGAGGTGTAAGGGTGGCCTCGAAAGTGGTGAAATGGAAACTGTTGGTGGTATCCCATGTGAGAACCTGACCCGTTTTCTTTTGCGGCGTTTTTCGACGCGTGTTTTTCGTTTACGTTTCTGCATGTTTATATGCTTTAAGATGCATGATTAGGGTTAGATATGCATGCGGGGTAGGTTCTTGGGACCATGGGACATTGCGGTGAAAATTTCAAAAAAATTCAAAAAATTTCAAAAAAATATATTTTGGAGGCCGATAAATATCTGGAGTTAGATATTTTTAAAAGATATTTTCAAAACTTTTCTAGTAAGTTTTCTTTTTCTCTCTGCCATCTCTCTAAGTTCTCGGGGGCCGGGGGCTCAGTTTTCAATGATCCAACAATTGATCCTTGCTATTGGCACGATGGGCTACGCGTTCATCCGGATAGAATTTTATTCTGGCAAAGCTCGATTTTGCACGTGGATCGAGACATCAAGTTTTTACCTCACCGAGGTAGGATCCTAGACTCTCATGTCTTATAAGGGTGCTACGTGTAATCGTGTGTGTTTTTAACGGTTAGATTGCTGTGGATCTGATTTTGTTTAAAAGTTGGGTTTTGGGTTAAAAATCATTTTTTGTCGATTTCGGTGGATGGAATCGGATTTTGAGGTTTCTCGCTCAGTGGTCTTTGGTGGTTTGAGTTCGTGCGTGTTCATGGGAGTTAAATATATGCAAATCAGTAGGTTTATGAGTGTTTTGAAGTATTATAGTGGGTGTTGGAGAGTTTGGGGGCTTAGAATACCAAGAACAGCAAAATATGGGTTTTTCTCGGGTGGTAGATCTCTCGAGCGCCCGATGTTTGCTCGAGCGGAGTGGCTACACAAGGCCGTTTTGTTTTGATGTTATCTCCCTCAGCTGGACTTGGAATTGGTTGATTTTTGTACTCAAATCGAAGCCCCGGAAGTCTTCTTTTCAATGGCACCTCTCTCACGTTAAAATTATTTTTGTAAAAAAAGTTATGATCAAAAGAGTGAAGGTATGTCAAAATTCCAAAACCGTTTTTCAACCGTTTTTGGCCAAATGTGTGGGAAAGGTTATTCTTCATCCTTGATGAAGCTTTTTACCAAGTTTCTTGTTTCTTGGGGTGTCGTGGGCTTGTGTCGGACGTGTGTAGGCATCGTGGGTTTGTGTGTGGTTTCCAATTGGTTTGTTACGGTATCCAGTTGATTGATTATGGGGTTAATCTACTGCAATGCTGTTGGATTCTTTTTGGGTTCGGTTGGTTGTGTTGTGGCTTCGGGTGTTTGTTTAGGTGTCGCCTTCTGGGGTGACGTGCATGGTTAGATGCAAATTTTTGGTACATGGTTGTGTACGTGGTGGTTTGTGCCTCGTTGTGTGCGGGGGTTTAGGTTTTGTTTCTTCGCTTGGTTGTTCACCCAACGTTGACCGCTCGAGCAGTGGTTGAGCACTCGAACGGTGGAGTGGCAGAGATGTATGTCGGTAGGGGACCACTTGAGCGGTGGTTATGCGCTTGAGCGGGTTTGTGGCAGTGTGCTATGTCGGTTGGAGATCGCTAGAGCGGTGTTGGCCTCCGAGTTAGGTGTTGGTTATCCCGGTGTGTGGACGGGTCGTTCAGGTGAGTGGATATCTTGTTGCGTTATTTGGCGGGTGGCGTCGTGATGTATTGTTATACATGGCTATGTGCATTTATAACTGTTATTTATGTACGGATTATGTGAGTGGATTACATGTTTTGGTATCGTTATGTGTACCGTGTTTGCATGCTTTTAAACCCAGGAGTTTTATAAGCATGGTTATGTGGAATATGAGGAATGGATGCATGTGGTGCATGTTGCATGAGTTGCAAGCGTTGTGTTAGTCGCGTGTGTAGCATGTGACGTGGTTAGTGTAACGTAGTGACAGTACGTGGTTTTATGCATTTAAATCCTGGTTAGGTTATGCATGTGGTGATTCGGTGTTATCCTGTAGTTTTCGGTGTTATCCCGTAATGTTCAGTTTTATCCTGTAATATGCAGTTTTATCCCGTGGTAAGCTGTCTTATCCCGTGGTATAATCCGTGGTCGGTGGTTTCATCCCGTGGCTTACGGTAATGTTTATGGTATTACCCCATGGTTGGTTTACGATTTTACCCCGTGGTTTGGTTTGCGGTTTCATTCAGTGGTCTATGGTTTTACCCCGTAGTATATGGTTTTATCCCGGGAATATGTTTGTTAGTTCAGATCTTTATCTTAGTGTTAGGACTGTGGTTCCGGCGTGTGAGGGCCGGTTATATGTATCATGGATTGCATGAACTGCACTGTGGGACGAATAGACCAATTTTCAAATTATTTTTAAGAGTAGTGTGAATCGCGATCTAAAAATCCTTTTTCAACTGTTTTAAAGGCTCCTGTGAGTGAGTCAAAAGATGGTTTGTATCCTCGCTTTCCCGTTTGCATGTGAAAAATTATTTTTAAGGCTTGAAAGAGAGTCTAAAACTGCACTTCGATTTCCTAGCATGATTTGTTTTTGTTGCATGCTTGTCTAGTTTCTGCTGAGCTTGGCTCACGATGTGGGATAAAATGTTTTCAGGTACCGATCACGCAGGTTGATCCGGAGTTGTTAGAAAGGCGAAAGAGCTGTAGTATTCCTTTTTGCTAGTTTTGTTACATGTATGTTGTAACATGTTTTCGGCTTTCGGGCCGTGTAATGTAAGCCGTTTGGCGATTATATATAATGCATGTATGATTTATTTTGAGTGTGTATTCTCGGGTTGGTTGTTTGTGGGTGTTTCACGTGACCCAGAGTTTGGGGCGTGGCATCCCACCACCGCTCGGCCAGAGCTGTCAGCCATACCCGATCATTGCTCGTCCTGCCCAACAGGGGTGTGAAGCGAGCAATGCCAGAGGCATCGATGTAAGCCCAGCTGGCAGCAGGGTGGGCGTCGTACCACTCCAACACCTCCCCAGAGGCAGAACCTCTGAAACATCGGATATAGTGACTAGCCTATAAAGAGAAGACAGATAGAGAATACATAAAAAACTGATCGAACAAGAAAAGTGCAGGGAAACAACTGAGAACAAAACCTAGGTTCATTCAGTCATTTCAAACCCTAGAAAATTAGGCACCCTAACCCTAGGTTCGTTATTTCTGTACATCCTAATAACCCTAAGCCCTGATGTACCAGGCAAATATCTATCTTTCTATGATAATGTTCTTCCCAAGAATAAAAAAATATAATAAAAAATATAATAATAATTTTGTGTCTTGTTCCTTTTACCATAACCTTTTAGGATTAACTTTGTAGGAATCTTTAAAAATTTGCCCCAATAAAAAAACTAAAAATAAAATAAGAATAAAATAAAATAAAATAATAATAATAATAATAAATCTTTCTAAAAAATTTTTTGAGATTTTTGAGCATTTTCTTAAGATTTTTCTCAAAATTTTAGGAATTTCTTAAAAAATTTCTCAAATTCTCTAACATTTTATTTAAATTTTCTTCAAATTTTCTAGAATTTTTTAACAATTTTCTCAAAATTTTCTTCAAAATTTTTAACATTTTCTAACATTTTCTAAAAAAATTTCTCAAAATTTCTAGAATTTTCTAACAATTTTTTGAAATTTTTTTTCAAAATTTTTAGAATTTTCTAAAATTTCTAAGATTTTCTAACCATTTTGTCAAAATTTTCTTCAAAATTTTTAGGATTTTTTATAGATTTTTTCTAAACATCTTCTTAAAATTCCTTTTTTTTTTAGGTTTTCTAAAATTTTCAAGATTTTTCTAAAAGGTTTTCCAATTTCGTTAGGACTTTCTAATAATTTTCCTAAGTTTTCTAAGATTTTTCTTAAAATCTCCCGGGTTTCTCTTGATTCTCTAAAAATATTTTCCTTAAATTTTTGA
The DNA here is from genome assembly GCA_034768845.1 of Heliamphora exappendiculata. Taxonomy (NCBI): domain Eukaryota; kingdom Viridiplantae; phylum Streptophyta; class Magnoliopsida; order Ericales; family Sarraceniaceae; genus Heliamphora; species Heliamphora exappendiculata. The sequence continues at coordinate 5,668 of JAOTRH010470110.1, read as the reverse complement.
AAATTTTCCTAAAATTTTTGAAATATCCCTTAAACTTATGAGATTTTTGATAAAAATATTCCCTTTAATTTTCATGGCAAAAAAAAAATATTATTATTATTAATTATGAAAACAAAAATTTTCCATTAACTTTTATAAAATTAAATAATAATTGTCTCTTTTTGCTATTTGCTCAGAATCCTAGTATCCCTACTGTTTTAATCTCCATCGCATAGGTACCTAAGCTAAGTTCCAGTCCCAATCACCATCCATATCATCAAAATCATTCAACACATCAAAATAAATCATCTATATCATCATTACATCATCATATGGGGGATCCTAGGCATGCGACTACGTTTGAGATATTCCATACTGTGGTATTGAAATAGTAGGGATAGGATACTTACCGATGGGCGCCGACGAGACATGTGGTGGTCGGACTCTCGTAGAAGAACGTCAACAGCAACTGCATCATCAGGAGGCTCGTAGCGTCTCATCCCACGTGGAATCACGTGGTGAGGTAATGGAGCGTAGGTGTGTGGGTTAAAGGGGGCCAGATGACCCTCTCCAACTTCGGGATCCAAAAAGTCAGCCATCGCGGCCTCATCAGCAGCCGCCTGAGCCTTAACAACGGCTCGTGCCTCCTTAGCAACACGGCGGGAGGCAAGCTCTGCCTCGAGCATGAGGGCATCCATCGCAGTAGTGGGCTGCGTGGAAGTGCCCCCACTAGAAGGAGGGACACCCATAGAAGAGCTCTCAGAAGCAGAGGGGACCTGTCGTGCCCTCAAATCGTCATCCTCATGGCCTTGGCCCGCCATGAAGAGGAATGGAATCACGAACAAGAGTATAAACATCGTGTGAACCAGAGAGAAGTGAAAAGAAAGCGAGAGGAGGCTTGGAAGCTAAGGGAGAGACGAAAGAGAGACGAAAGAGAAGCTTGAGAGCATCGGAGTTTAGAGAGAAAGTGAGGAAAGAGCGAATGAACCTGATCCGCGCGCCTCAAAGGGCCTTATGAACGCCTAGAGTTGGCGGTCGCCAACTCCAAAATAAGTGAACGCTGGTTTCCTGAAACGCCACACGGCGACCGCCAGGTTCGAAGGGTTTTTACCTGGCGGCCGCCATGTCAGAAGGGTTTGGACTTGGCGATCGCCTAGTTGTCAAGGGTCACGCCATGTCAGTGTTTCATTATGGCGTTTTGAGTTTCTTATGGGGCCGTTTGGGCGTGTGTTGTGTTTTTTTATTTATTATTATTGTATTTATTATTTTAATTCCTTTTAGTAAGTCAGGTATTTTATTTTATTTTTGTGCGCACCCTACTAGCAAAAATGATCTAAATAAATAAAAATAAAAATTTTGTAATAGTAAAAATATTAATAAAAATATAAAAAAAGAGATAAAAATAATAAATAAAAATACACAAATAAATTCTCTTCATGGTGAGTTATTTTTGTGCATTTCCAAAAATGTGTATTTTAGCAAATAATAATTTTAAAACCTTGTTACTCATTGCGATGATTCCTTTTTGGCAAATTTGATTTTCAACTTGGCTTCTGATCTTGTACCTCATTCCGAACTTTTAGGTCCTAATTCGACCCATTAATTCACAGTTATTATTTCCGATAAATTTAATTTTAAGCCATAACTTGGCTTTTATATTTCACCTCGTTTCGAATTTTAAGTCTTAACGCACAGTTTTTCTTCCTGATAAATCAAAATTCTCAGCCGTAGCTTGGCTTCTGAGTATTTCAATCTCACTTCCGATAAACCTAATTCTAAGTCCCGCATTCTTAGATCTTGACTTAACATTTGACGCTTGACTCGTCGGTCCTCCTTATGACCATAAACTGACTCGTCGGTCCTCCTCATAACTTAAAACTGACTCATCAATCCTTTCACGACCTAAAACTGGTTGATCTTCTTCTCGATCTGTGTTATGACATTAGAATCTTCTTGCATTATATCTGCATTGCCATGAAAATGTCTGCATCACGTTATCATTTATTCATGTTAGCATCCACATCATGTTTCTTATCATTACATCTTCGCATTTTGCCCCATGAACTACGCTCTGGTTTGATCCCTGGCAAAGGGAGTACGTAGGCAACTCGATTAAAATTCAAGTACGACCAACATCATATGCATGCTTGTGTGTTTGTGGCCTAAGATTGACGGCTCGATCAAATGGCTGTTGTCTCTGGGTCTTTGATATACCCTGCTTCACGCGTTGCTATGCAAGTTATATCAAAGAGGGACAACTGTAGACACCCCAATTTGACCCCGCCTAATCTTAGACGAATTCGATGATGAAAATAGATGAATTAGTGCCTCCGTACGATCCTCGAAAAGTGATTCAAGCTCGGTATTTGAACCCAAAACTTTCAAATCAATAAAATTTTGATAAACCATCGAAACTTGCTGCCCAAGTAAGGCGACCACCAACTTTTATTGTGGCGACCGCTATAGAACTTTGTGGAAACTCAAGCCAAAAGTGGCGACCGCCACCTTTCATCATGGTGACCGCCACCTTCCATTGTGGTGACCGTCATAGAACTTTGTGGAACCTTCCACAAACATGGTGACCGCAAGCTTCTATTGTGGCGACCGTCATAGAACTTTGTGGAACTTTCCACAAACATGGCGACCGCCAACTTACATTGTGGCGACTGCCAACTTCAAATGGCCTGACGTGTCCCAAAACGTGGTAACATCTCATTGGTCGAAGAATTCTATAAATACCGTACCCCAGCGTACGTTTTCAGTACGAATTTTGAGTGAGAGAGACTCTGCCGATATATCGAGCGATCACGAGCTTTGACGCCAAAATCCTGGCGAACCTCTTATTAACGTTGAAGTTTTGCTTGGATCACTACTCCAGAACTGGACCGTTGAAGCACATTCCTAACTTGAGGATTCTCCGCCAATCTAGGTACCTCGTTTAGATTCTCGATCCTTCTAACTCCATTCTCTCTCTTTTGGAGTGATCAGGTTAAAAATTCAATTTTAATTCATATATTTCATTTCTTTGCATTTTTGCTTTACTTATTAATTGCCTTATTTATTTATGTTCTAGCCTTTCCTTTCATTTAGCTTACTTATTTATTTGTTTGCTTATTTGATTTAAGTTTAATCAAATCATTAAATAGTGCTAACATTCCTAGCAATTACAACTTCTTAATGTTGTTAATTGTTCTAATTAAGGCACTTACATAAAAATAGTTGTAATTATCAATATTACATCTATTTAAATTCAAGCATTTTATCTATTTTTCTTTCCTTTACATTAATTTAATGTTCTAGCATTTAATTTTTTTTAATCTAAATTTCATTTCAATAGCATTTTATTTCATTTTCTTGTAATAATTAGTTTAATGGTCAATTTTCTTTTCTTAAATGTTCATTTTCTTCTGGCATTAATGTAATTTTTTTTAACGCACAATTTTCTTAATTAGTTTAATGCTCTAGTGGTCTTATTGTATTAATTTATTTTTCTAGCATTTTCTTTTAATATAGCATTTTATCTTCTTTTATTGTCAACTTTATTTTCTTTAATACTAATACTCTATTTTATTTTCCTTTTAACTTAATATTTCTTTTCTAACTTTTATTTTCTATTTTCTTTTCTTTTCTTTCAATATTAGTGTAATTTTCTTTTCTAGTCTTTTATTCTCTTAACTTTAATAAAGTTCTATTTAACATTTTTTTTTCTTTTAATGTTAGTACCTATTTTTCTTTCAAGACTCCATTTTCTTTTTTTTAAAATTTTATTTTCTTTTCATAACATTTTATCTCATCTTTTCTTTCTTTCTCTTTATTAAACCTAAAAATTATAAAAAGTCATTTAAGTCAGTTTTCACCTTTAAATATAATTTTCTTAAAGTGAGAATAGCTAGGTGAATAGTTAACTTTTTTTTTAGTAATTTAAATGAATATTTGCTAAGCTTTTCATTATAGCATGTTTTCCTTTCATAAACTTTTCTTTATTTTCTTTTTCTTTAAACTTTTAAATTCTCTTTTTCATGTAGCCCTTATTTTCTTTTTTTAGGAAGTTTTCTTTTAATATAGGATTTTTATGCATCTTTACATTTAGTAGTAAATGCTTATCTAATGTATATTTGAGCATGTTTTGGCTATTTTCTTTAAATGCATGTGTAGAATAGTGTAGCTTTTAGTAATTTTAGCATCTTTTAGTATATTTCATTCTTTTAGGCAAATCGTGACAGTTAGCTTATTTTTGTGAAATTGCATGTGGGAGTGTTCAATTTTAGCATCTTTTAGTATATTTCGTTCTTTTAGGCAAATCGTGATAGTTAGCTTATTTTTGTGAAATTGCACGTGGGAGTGTTCTATGTATCCTTTAATTACAAATTACATGTCATAGGACTTAGAATTTTTCTTTTGACATTTATGTATTTTGGAGTGCTATGTACATGTAGTGACCAGGTATATTATTATTTTATATAATTAATTATTTAAACATAATTAGATTTTAGAACACGATTTTTTAAAAATTGATACAATATTTGGCATGTGTTGAGATTCCAAAAAATTAATTCGTGATAAATTCTGTGATGTTAGAAAACTTTAATTGTGTTACTTGAATTTAATTTAAAATTTTAGTTTATATAAGAGTAAATATGTAAATAAATATAAGGGATATTAATATCTATGTACTAAGGTATCTCAAAAAAAACAAAAAATAAAAAATGCCTCTCAGCCGAAGTTGATAAGCTTCGAGAAGAACGTAGAGAGGGAGAGAGGCGAAGCAGGGAGAGAGATCGGGAGGTTGTGAGAGATATTGAGAAACATAGTGAGAGATCGAGAGAAAGAGGGAGGGAGAGATGCATATAAGAGAGAGAGAGAGAGAGAGAGAGAGAGAGAGAGAGAGAGAGAGAGAGAGAGAGAGAACCCAGGTGCGCGCAACATGCAACCATCCGCCACCACCGTGTCCCGCCTCTCCTACCACTGTTAGTACCACCACCAGCCACCACTGCGACCGCCGGCGACTACATCCTACCCCCACCCCAGTTGCATCGCCCCTGTTCTTCCTCTCCTTTGTGGTTTCTTTTCTGTCATGGGAGAGACCTTCCAGGCTCTCGGTCCTTCATCTCTCTCAGAAATTAGTTGCCGCAGTTCGAGATACAAGATTCGCATTGCAAGACCTTCGCATTGAGTAACATGGAAACCAAATTCAAGAGGGGCCGGAACCTAGGGTTTTGACTTTGGCAAAATTCGAAGATGGAGGGTTCCAGGAGGTAGGATCCAGAACTCTAAACTGGTGACCTTCTACGTGAAATTGGTTGCCATCGATGGAGATTTAAGTTATTCACGCTGAGAACTCTGCAACCAAGCAACTGGAGAGTCGGACTTGGGGTTTCCAATTTGGGCAAAATTTTAAGGCTTGAGGCTCCTTTGAGGTAGGATTTAGCCTAATTTTGGTGCTTTGTAATGATTTGTGTTTATTAATAACATGGAGCCCTTTAATAGTAAAGAGATTAAGTCAAAACTTAAACACTTAATGGATTATATAGTTGGAAGCCATATTCATCTACTGATAATGAGAAAATGGGCCATGTGATTGGCGGTTAAGACTATGTAAATGTTAAATCGGCGATTGGAGATTTAGATCGTAATTAGTTAACATGACTTGGGAGAGGGTGAACACCCTAACTCTGTAATTAAAAAAAAT
>JAOTRH010470099.1:0-27072 GCA_034768845.1 Heliamphora exappendiculata | reverse complement strand
CATAAAATAAAAAATTAATTTTATTAAAATAAAATTAAATACTAAAAATATAGTTTTCAGTATACCAACCCTAACAGTATGAATGTATGTTTATTTTGAGAGAAGAACCCTGTGTTTTGGGGTGTGATTGGAATCACGCGTGGTTATGGAAAATCTGGTTGAAAAATAACGTGTTGTTTATGCTTACTAAACTGTTGTACGCTATTTGATTATATGAAAACTTGTGGTTTTGAGAATAGAAAACCATTTTGAGACTTGAGTAGTCATGTTGTTTATATAATCCGTGATTTCATGTTATGCTTTTAATTTATGCTAGTATGTATCTTTTGAGCTGCAGCTCACATTGTTGGATTTAAAACCTTTCAAGTGAAAACGATCATATGGCTTGATCTTGTGGAGCTCCGGAGGTGGTGGAATATAAAACTCTTAGTTTTGTTATTCGGTAGTTTATATCGATTTTGGATATCAAATCATGTAATCATGTCATATGTTTTGTAAGCCGTAAGGCCATGGTATCAATGCATGTGTGTTAGTATGAGGACGAGATGAACCATGGGTTGGTTGTTTGAATTTCAATGTCGTTTGATATGTTTTTTTGGTTGGTTTTACGTTAAATATTAACTCTTGTGGTTGGTTTTTTTTTAATTTCAATGCCCTTTCACCCTGCTTAAGGCACTGTCCCTGGACCCCTAAGTCGTGACTTGGTCAGTCTAGTAGCAAAAAGAATGGCTCAGGATCAAGATGCGGCTTGGCAATCCCAATTTTATTATTACCATAATAGCTAAAAATTTATTTTTTCTTATGTTATATGTATTTGGCTTTTATTATTCATGTGCACGTTTAATCCTTAGATAATATGGATAGGTTCACATGTTTGACTATGTGTTTAATTTATATAAATTCAGAATTACGAAATAGTTTATATATGTGTGTCATTAATTAAATTCTCAATTTCTATTGAAAGTCTATTTTTTTTATATAAATTATGAGAATTTAGAAATTTATTAGTTACAAATATATTTTTACACAAAAAAATGGGACAAGTCAGAATTTTTGCAACGTGATATCTATTTTGAAAATTTGAAATTGTCAAAATTAAATATTTTTTTAATAACACTCACAAAACGTCTTCAATAATTAAGTGGGTGAGAAATCTTATCATATATAAATCTTACGGATTCCATAACTAGTTTTTAGATATAATTAATTTTGTGTGTTTGGTCTTGGCGCTTTCCTCCTTATCGAACAAAATTAATTATAGAATTATCGGTACAAACTTCCTTAAGGAATAATTCTAGATAATTATTGGTGTGAATAACTTCTCCATATGAAAAATTCATTACATAATAACAATTGATATGTAATTAAGTAATAGTATACACTTGGTTATAAATAATAATATCATCTCTATCCGAGTCATTATTATTATTTATGAGATCAAAAGTAAGTCAGTTATTTAATTTTACTTCGCACAGTCAATTGCCTAGATAATAAAGTTAATAGGGAATGGCCTGTCTGGAAAAATGATGAATAGTAGATGATCTTCCCATCGAGGCATGCTATGGATAGCGTTTTAGGGTGCTGGCGATTTTTTAAAAATTGGCAAAGGAAACCAAATTTAAAATTAAATTCAAAATTTTTCTTTACTCATAATAATTACTTTTAGTTATGTGATTCTCATGATTTAAAATGGCTTTCAATCCTCTTACTATTATACTTAAAAATAAAATAAAACAAAAAGTAAACTGACTCACCCAAATTATATTGACGGGAAAAGAAACTTGAATATTATTCTGACTGTGGAAGTGTACAAATATGTGCTCATAGAAATTTGTCCACCAAATCCTAATGAGAGGGCAATTAAACAAGAAATTTATCTACAGTTGTCCCTTTTTTACAGAACTTGTGTAGCAATACGTGATGCAAGTTATGTCAAAGCTTCAAAGACTGTAACGCCTCAACTTCCAAATAATAAAATCCCACGATAAAAGGGTAATGAAACACGAGTTCAAGATTTTATCACAAGGTTGAGTCAAAAGATTCATCGAAATTGAACTTTGTTAATAACGTAAATTGAAAATGCTTTCTTTCCAAATGAATTTTAAAAAATGTGCCACCTAGGAGAATTCACTACTCCCCACTGCTCGAGCGGTGAGGTACCCGAGAGAAAACTGCTCTAAAATCCAAAATTTTTTCTAAGTGTTGGAAAACACAAAAATCTCTTATAATTTGAACGTAATTTTCATAAGCTAAAAACTTGAAGTTAAAACATACATTTAATATAGAAATAAACCGTTTCAACTCAAAAACTTGGAACAAACCAATGTTTTAACTTCATCACATTTTATTCAAATCGAAATACGAACCCACGTCCTTACATGCATACAATAAATGTACTCTTGCCCTTAAGGCCTTATAAAAAAACTACCATTGAACTATAAAACGATAAACAGAATTCTCTATCGTTACAACTAAAGACAAGTTCCAAGAATCTTCAAAGATGACGACCTAACGAGGTTTCAATGTCTACTCCTCCCAAAGATAACTCGATCCTTACAATCACCTGAAAAGTTGTTAAACAACGTGAGCCGAGGCTCGTAGAAAAAATGACTAACGATGAATATTTATATATATGCATGACATGCGAGGGTTTTCTTACAAAATTCGTCATTTTAGCTTTCTCTCAGTTCAACTTCAACACATGAATTTCAAGTTCTTAATAATCCACACACACACACACACACACACACACACCCACCATGCATTTTTCGATTGTTTCTTAATCTCAATCGAGTTTACCTTTCTAGCAAATCTTTATTTTCACAACCATTATCCTGGTTTCTCAATTCTACAACTCACTCACTCACACACACACACACACACACACACACACACACACATTATCAATACCTTCCCATGATCACAAGTTTTCTATTCGTCTCCCGACATTCAACAATATAGTAAACACACACACAACAATGTTCATATTCTTTCACCAGGGATAATACTAACCCAATCATCAGATTCTTCGCCGTCTTTCACTGTTGGATAATCACTTGTCCTAATATGCAATTCTTTGCGGTCTTTCACCGGCGGACAGTCACTAGGGCGTGCCCTAATATGAAATTTTTTGTGGTATTTCACCGCCGGACAGTCACTCGGACGTGCCCTAATATGAAATTTTTCATGGTCTTTCACCGCTGAACAGTCACTAGGATGTGCCCTAATATGCAATTATACACTGTATGATCCACAAATATAAATACGCACACAACCATGTATCAAATATCCACATATGTACCCTCGAGATCAACTCACATCTCAACCAAGCATTTAAGTTTCGGCTCTTGCCAAACCCTAGTTTCCCCTTTTTCAAAACAAATCATCCACATCACGACCTGAGTCCAATCATTAAAACCCAGTTTCTCTCGCCAACACGCAACCCACACCAGGAGTTAAATGCATTAACGATTACTCAACGTGAGCATGATTAATAACAATTAAACACATTCTCAACACGAGTACAGCCCAATATTGGTTCCTAGAACTCATCATATTTTCATGATTTATTCAAAAACTCCTAAATTTCTTTCATCATTTCCCACATCCTTAAATTCATGAATTATATTCCAAGTTCTCAATCCAACGATACACCGTTTTTTTGTTAATTCCAAAGATTTATGAAGTTAACATATCTATAAAGTAAATCAAGTTTCAATTTCTCAAAATTCAACCAATTTCACCATTTGGGTCCACCGACTCAAAACCCCCAAATTTCACTTGGGTTTGACAATAACCAAGTTCTAACTTTCCCTAAACATAAATTAATGGTTTCCACAATCCACGTTTTACTAAATCATTTATTGATTTCATCATTTAAAGCCAACAACCCGAAAAGCCTCAATTTTCTTTGTTTCCAATTTGGATAAATCCTAACTTTTCAAATCACACATTTATTATGCCCCAACGATAATATTAAGGTAGAACCATCCCACATCACTTGAAAACACAAGATTTAATTTACTTTAACACCAAACCCTAACCTAAGGTTTCCATAACTTAGGTTTTTATACTTTTCATGTATATAAACACAAATATTCTACTCATATCAAACAATACTTCATGGATAGTCATAAATCCTACCTCTTTGAAGCTCAAGCAACTTGGATCCAACCCTAACAAGGTCTAATCGACCAAATCTCTAACCCGACTGCAAAGGGAAGCTTTCAACGCTAAGCTTGAGCCTCCAATGGGTATTCCACCGAGAGGGGAGTAAGGGATCACCACTAAGAGAAGCAAAGGGAGCTCCAAGAACCCTTTAACCCAAACCCTAGCTCTCAACTTCTATTCTAGAGAGAGAGGGGAAAGAAAAGAATGAAAAAAAAGACATAGCTCGCAACTTAAAAAGTCTACTTGTCGACAGTCCGCTTGAGCGGTCTCAACATACCCGAACTCTCTGCCACCTGTTTGCTTGAGCGGGCTCCCCACTGTTCGAGCGGTCATCGCTGGGTGATGTCCCGAACAAAAGATGTATACACAAATCAAATCATGAGCCGAACACCTTAGGACTCATCCAAATAACTCACAATAAAGGTTCTCAGGCACTATCGGGCATACCATTATCGTTAACAATCATTGCCGTGATCAAGTTTTAATTCTTTTAAAAAATTAAGCACTTAACCATTTTTTGCCGAACACACACATGATTTCATTAATCCTCACAAAAAAAATGGTTCGGGTCCCTATAGAGACAACCCCTTTTGACCGAGCCGTCAACCTTAGGTTATAAAACACACAAACTTGCATATAAAGGTGGTTGTGTTCAAACTTCTATCGAACTGCCTACGTACCAATTTGCAAGGGATCAATCCAAAACGTAGCTCAGGAGCAAATGCAAAAGATGCAAGACGCAAACAGAAATAGAGAATGGTGTGGTGCAAATAAACCAAGAACCGTAAAGGTCGAGTTACGACCTAAAGGAGCATAAACGAGCATAAACTCAAGAATCAAGTCATGATATGAGAATCTAGCTGGAAACGAGATAAAATAATTTTAAAAGGTTGAATCAAGACCTTTAAAAACTATTTTATTAGGAAAAGAACACAAATTAATAGATCAAGTCAATACTCAAAAATTTTTACGGGAATGAGACAAAAATAATTTTAAAAATCGAGTTAAGATTTTAAAAATTATTTTATCAAGAAAAGAAGATAAATTAATTGGTCGAGTCAAGACCAAAAAATTTGTATGGGAACGAGATAAAAATAATTTAGAAAGTTGAGTCAATGCTTTAAAATCTATTTTATCGGGAAAAGAACACAAATTAATAGGTCGAGTCATGACCTAAAAATTTGTACGGGAACGAGATAAAAAAATTTAAAAAGTCGAGTCAAGACTTTAAAAATTATTTTATTCGAAAAAGAACACAAATTAATAGGTCGGGTCAAGATCTAACAATTTTGTACGGGAATGAGATAAAAATAATTTAAAAAATCAAGTTAAGACTTTAAAAACTATTTTATCAGGAAAAGAACACAAATTAGTAGGTCGAGTCAAGATTTAAAAAATTATATGGGAACAAGATAAAAATAATTTAAAAATTCAAGTCAAGACTTTACAAATTATTTTATTGGGAAAAAAAACACATATTAATAGGTCGAATCTAAAACCTAAAAATTTGTACGGGAGCCAGATAAAAATAATTCAAAAAGTTAGTAAAGACTTTAAAAATTATTTTATCAGGAAAAGAACACAAAGTGGTCAAACCAAAGCTTAGTTGCGTGTTCAATGGGTCAAGTCATGACGTGACGTTCGACACAAGTCGCAGCCGCATGTATTTTTTCAAACGGGTGTCGCGATCGCCATGTGGCAATTCAAATTTGTTGTGGTCGCTCCTAACAAACCTTGCGACTGCAAGAACCTTAGGCTCTATAAAGCCCTTAGTTCACACGAAGCAGTTCCATTCTTGCACTTCATTTTCTCTCTCTAACTCCAATTTTCTTTGGTCTCTTCTCGGGTTTTCAAATATTCTCTTGTCATTTTTTAGTTTTGTGACGCCCTTTGGGCTATTTCCTCACATTTAGAAGATGTTCACTCTATTGTTTCTCCCATTTCTATTCATGGTGGGTCGTAGACAGGGAGCTGATGATCTTGGGACACAGTGTGGCCCTTCTACTACCGAGAACACTTTTGTGGGTGCTGTTGATGGTGTTGGATCCAGTGTTCCCACTAGTGGAGTGTTGGACCCACACTTATCTACTTAAATGGGTGTGATTGAGGCGTTGGCGGCTGAGGCGGAGTGGGCCTCATTGTAGGCAGCTTTAGAGTAGGTGTCTACAGCACGGGTTGCAGTGGCTGAAGCATCAGCAGAACAAGTTGCTGCAAAGGCAGAGGTGGCAGGATTTTTGGATCCGCATGCTGGTGAGGGTATTCCGACACATTTTGACCTGCTTTGATATGCCTCAGTGCCTCACCATCTTGATCAAGACATGATGAAGAGATATGAGTCTCTCGTGTAAGACGTGGCCCGTGACCTTCTTCGCGAGCCTGTTGTCCATCTATCTCAACATAATTATGCGGTATGTCTTCTTCCTCTTTATTTTTGAATGCTTATAATATTGTTCTAGACGTAGGATGTATGTATATTTTGTCTTTTAACCAACTTGTAATAACGCATAAACTCAACGAATCCAAAACCTAAAAATTGCCCCTAGTTTGAATTTTTGTATGCTACCATACTTGCCATTTCTAGAAACTTTTGCATGTAATCAAGATTTGACCATGTATAGAGAAAAGAAGGCTGACATTGAGATAAAAATATTATAGTCTTAGATTTTGAAGATTCTGTATGATGCTTGAGTTTTAAACAAAACTGGGTGCTCACACATTTATGACTTTTGGAGAACCTAAGACATATTGTATGGACTTGGGACCAAGACAACGCTTCACACATAATTAGGATTTAAAATAGGGTGCCTAGATGACTAGAACATAGGGTGCCTAGAACATTAAGACTTTGGATAGGGGCGCCGGGGAACTAGGGCTTGGGGTGTTTAGAATACTAGGGCCTTGAACAAGGGTTGCCTGGGAAGAAGGGTTTAGAGTGCTTAGAATATTAGGGGTTTAAACAAGGGTGCCTGGAAAGTAGGGATTAGGGTCCCTAGAATACTAGGGCTTAAAACAAAGGTTCCTAGGAACCAGGGTTTGGGGTGCCTAGAATACTAGGGCTTTGAACATAGGTGCTTAAGAGCCAGGGCTTTGGGTGTCTAGAACAGTAGGGGTTTATCATTATTTTTTATTCAATAATTCTGAAATATTTTCTTATTTGACCGTTTTTTTCCATCTTTGTTTTTACAAGTTGGTGAGCTCATTCGAGGTTTTGGAGGCTAGCAATGTTATAGAGTGGTATCAGAGTGGTATCAGACCCTCTCTGCCAGAGTCGGGTCTTGGTTGATGGGGCCAATTTTGGTCATTTCGTGCCAAATCTACCGTTTTGACTTTCTGAGGCATTTCTATATATAAAGGCTTGATTGGAAGAGGAGTGGCCGGCATCTTCCTCTTATTGTTTCCCCTTCTTGCTAGTCACCATCCCTATATTCTTCTACTTCTCAACTTATTATCGCAAACTCAAGTCATCTCGAAGATGTATTCTCATCTTTCTACCTTTCCTTTGAGCCTGGATAGGTTCTGGGATAAACATAAGATTCCTTCATCCATGATGCTGAAGTACGTAGGCCAGAGGGATTCGAAAGGATGGGTTGCCGGTACTGGGGGGAGATGGCCTTTCCCATAACCGCACTGACCTTCGGTAGGCTGCGCTTCCTTGTTCTTTGGGTGGTCTGAGAAGTTCTAAATGTTCTGTGGTTGATGCCTCACTAGGTCTAAGGGGACTTCTTCCATTTGGGGATGTTTGTCGTCGCCCTGAACTATTCATATTTCCTCAACTTAGGAGTGATGGAGCTTCTTTCATTGTACCTCCTATGTTACAATGAGGATTGCGCCTCTATTGCCTCTGCCCCAGAGTCTAGAGCAGGTGCTAATCCACGACATATCCGAGCTCGATGCGGCCTCCCCAGAGTTCATGCTTGTTGGTAGAGGGTTTGATTTTGGTAACGCGGATGACGGCCTTGTTCTTCCACGACTGGAGGGTCACGTAGGTATGCAGCCCTACACTTTGTCTTCGTTCCCTTTCCAATTTCGGTCCTGGATCTTTTTTGTCCTTACCCTGCATTCCTTTCTTGGTGGTAGACCTTTCTGCTGCCCATAGTCTTTGCAAGGGGGCTAATTAGGATACGATTGACGCCTCGTTCTAGGTCCATTCGAGCTAAATGATCGCCCTGGTACTTTTGCAGTACCTTCTTGATGTTGGTTAGAATGAGGGGACGCTTGAGAGGAAAAGGGCTCGGTCCTTCCAAGAGGTGATCGAAGCCTAATCAGAGGCTTAGGCTATGATGGCCCGAGAACTTGAGCCAAAGAGGGTTTGAGCTTAGGTGCAAGATCTAGGCCCAAACGGGAAGGAGACTACTCTTGAGAGGGGAAAGAGGGGTGACATCGAGGTTGAGGAGCACGGTGGCGAACTTCTGGTAGCCTATGTAACACCCCGGTTCGAACCTTAGTAGTAACCACCTAGACTGCAACAGCTCGGCCTGAATCCTAGTTGTAACAGCCAGGACAATAACTATCTATGGAGCGATCTAGCCCAAACCCTTGTATTACTGAAAAATAAGTAATGAGAACTTAGTTCGCTATATGAATAAGAGAAACCTTAATCAACCCAAAACCCTAATTTGACTTAGAAACCCTAAAAGAGACCGAATACTCAGAGACAAAGCCCTAATACTCAGAAAAGTCCCAGAACAATTTAAATTAGGTAAATAACATAAAATATAAAATTCAAATTCAAAATTTCTCATAAATAGGGTAAAATGACCATTTTGCCCATAGTACAACAAAAAGTATTAAAAATTCAAAAAATAAAAATTGACTCATGGATACCTGAAATTAGATATTTATATGCAATTAATTAATAAAATATAAAATAACAACAAAAATAATCAAATTTCCCTTGCATGGCCAGCCACCTAGGAGAATGTGCCCAAAAAGCTACTTTTTACCTTTTTAAGCTTAAAAATGAGAAAATAATGTATAAATTAAGCATTATTTTGATCCAATACTTTTTATACAAGTAATATATATAATAATATAATAATATAAGTCAATAAAAGTAAATAAATAATTATTTAAAATCTTTACACAATAAATAAGTCAAAAAGCCAATTCTAGTCAAACTAGCTTAATTTGGCTCAAAAGCCTACACCTATTTAATTAATTGCTATCAAAATCATGAGAAGACTAAATTAATTATAAATACATTAATATAATAGGTTTTAGTAGGTTTAGATACCAAAAGGACACATAAAATTAATATTTTATGCATATTCTTCCACAAAATGGTACCAAAACTTAATTTAAAATCCAAATTAAATGCAAAAATCATCTTTTTAGTCTCCCAAATAGGCCTGGCCGAAATTTACCTGCCCCAAGTCTGAAAATATATCTCCCAAGCCACTCCCACCTTCCATGCAACCAATAAGAATCAAAGAAATTCAAATTTTAAAATTATGTAATAATTAATCCTCAATTATATTTTTTTCTATAAAAACAAGGAATAACCCCCCATTCTCCATATACACATTTGGCTTAGAGAGAGAGTGAGAGAGGGAGAGCAACTATAAAAATTATCTAAGCCTTCTAAGAGAGAAGAAGAAAGAAGGAAAGAAGAGGAAAGAGGAAAGGATCAAGAAAGGAGCATTGAAGTTAAGTCCTATTCTCCTTCAATCTTGTAGCATCAAAATAGGTAAGCAAACTCTCTAAAATCCTTTGATATTCTCCCATAAGATAACCTTCAATCCATCTCTATAATCAACCCTATGAAAATAAAACAAAGAATAATCCAAAAAGGCGTCGTAGGAGTAGTTTATGGGCTGTTTATGTAGGAACAAGCTTTGCATGTGCTAGCATGCGTATGTTTTTTGAGTTTTATGGCTTTTATGTATTCTGAAGATTTGGTTTATATGAGTTTATGACATGCATGCAAGGAAAACACTTCAAAAATGAACTCAACACAAGCTACGCAACCAAAACCCTAGGTAACCTAATCTTCTGGGCTTATCTACTTTCTGCGAAAAACTTTAAAACATCATAACCAAATGTAGAAAAATGATCTTGAAATGATTTTTATGTCCAGACCTAGATTTTTGAGTTCTCTTTCATACAAAATTGGTTTGAACTAATTTCGTTGAGTAGAACTCCAGATGTGTCATTTTTGCCAAAGAGTGTTAGATCTTGACCACTCTGAGTTGCAAACCTAAAAACCCTAAGTTAGAGTGAGAACTGAGCTTAGGTCAAAACATAAAACATGTAGAGGACATATTTATCTTTCTGTCCACCAAAAAAAAGCCAAATATTCTTCTTGATAGGTCAAAACCCTTCCCAAAGTCACTGTTGAGGTTCAGTGACTGACAGACCTCTCTGTCACACATTTTTGTGAGACCCAAAACCTAACTTTTTAGAAGCCAAATCCAAAAGTGGTAAAAATAGAAAATGTAGCTAACATATCAAACTAATTACTGAGCAAAAATAAGTCCAAAATATCCTCAGATGATACCCCAAAAGTTTTAAGCATTCTATGTTAAAAACACATTATGCAGACCCTTTTTAGGTTGACTGAACGCTTTTTAATTAGCCAAAATCTCAAACTCTTTCCAAACAACTTGCCCTAGCAAAAAACATGAAACTTGTAGGGGACATCTTAAACTAAAAACTCACCAAATTTCAAAGCCATATCCCTTGAATTGATTCCCCAAAACCGTGGTGAACAGAGGCTTCAATTCTACACTTTTCTCTATAAAGTGCTGAATGGTTTTCTCTAAATTAAATCAAATGACCTATTTGCCCTAGGATCTATCCTTAGTGCTAAACATGAAAGTTATAGAAAATATTTTTATCTAATTGGTGTTCAAAATTCAGAAATTAAATCAATGTCTAAGTGCTTAAAAATACTATCGCAATTTTAAAACTAGCAATTAAACTTTTACCTAAAATTGGCTAAGTGTTCGAATAACGTGTTACTTATGGAACTTGAGTGTGTGAACCTGATATGAACTTTTTAAGTAATTAGTATATGAAAGTTATGCTTTTGATGAAATGAACTCATGTCAATGGTTTGATTCTATGTCACTTAAATTGTGGTTATGCCTCGCATGCTTGTACTTGATGCTTTAGCAAGTTGTACCATGTGCCCTATCATATTTATATGCTATGCTATGATTAATTGCACACGAGAAGCATATTGCATAACATGAGAATTCTTACATTTCATCTTGGGTTGTTGGAGTCCCTTTCGAATCCTTAAATTGGATTGAGTAACATGAAAATCATTTATTCAGTGGTTGAGGATCTAGGACATCCTTGGCTGCCTTATTGAAATTGAATTGGAGGTTTTTATTATAAAAGGGGCATTTAGGCACCATGGGTTCGTCACTAGCTTTAATTGGACTTTGGGTTGACGCTTAACGAGTATCATATACTTAATGTGGGACTATTGGCCCGTATAAGGGTGGCTGATAAAATTGGGAGGCTTACCCCCACATCGTTGCCATTGAGTAAAATGGTTAAGGCAGGTAGCCAAGGCGAGCGTTTACCTTTCGCAATGAGGCTAGGACATGTTAAGTGATCAATATATGATCAAGTCTACTTTGTAATTCCTGGCGTTGAATTCATGATACTATTCTGGAAGTACTTTGGGTTGGGCATCAGCATTGCATTCATCTGCATCACGCATTCGCACCACTGTTCTTATATGTGCTTGACCTGTTGAAAATGATAAATTGTCTATATCTCTGCCCCCATAAATTTTCATTGTGTATTATACGATATGTATTGTAAAAATTTTTGTTATGAGTTTGTTAGACAGTTTAGGAAATTTGCTTATGGGCTTCGGCTCATGGCATTCGTGCCACAGGTAAAGAAGAGGGACCTTTTGAGGAAGGCGTGTTCGTTGAGGAAGAAGACTACGAAGAAGGGAGAGAGTGGCAGGAGCCGGTTAACCCCAACAACCCAGCTTGAAGACGTAGGATGTCTACTTTTTGGATCTTTTGTTCAGTTTTTCATGCGCATATTGTAACTTTTGTTAAAATTTTCTAGATGACTGTAATTATTAAGTATTTTAAATAACTCTAAACCGTTAATGATGTAGTAACTATCTTATATATCTATGAATGTTCGGCTAGAATATGTCCATTATTTATAATTACATATGTCCAGACATACCCGGGGAACGAGGTGTCACACCTTAGGACTCCATCACGAGCTTCAGGGGAGAGATGGATGAGCTACAAAAGGAGGTGGGGGCATTAGGAAGGCCCTATTTTGGTCAGCATTTTGTAACGGCAGAGAGGGTGATGTGACGCGGTTGCCTGTCACAACCCGGTGTATCTATGGATTCCCTGCTTTGGTGTGAGCTCCCCCCGGTGCTGTAGTTTTTACTTTCTGAAGCCCGTTGCCCATTAATTGTAAATTTTTGTAAACGAAACATATTATCGCGTTAATAAAATATCAACTTTTTGTTCAGTATTACCTGTAACGCCCCATCCTCCAGGAACGTCAAGACATACGTAACTATAAATAAGGGAGATATTCTAGTCGAGCATTCATAATTACATATGATAATTACTACATCGTTAACGGTTCAGAATTTGTTCAAAACACTTAATAATTACAGTCATCCCAAAAATTCAACAAAAGTTACAATATGTTTGTGGAAAATTGAACAAAAGATAAAAAAAAAACATCCTACATCTTCAAGCGACTCTATTGAGATTTGCTAGCTCTTGCCACTCTCCCTCTTTCCCAAAATCTTCTTCTTCAACGAACCCGCTTTACTCAAATGGTTCTTCTTCTTCACCTGTGGCATGAATGCCATGAGCCAGAGTCTAGAAGAAAATTTCCTAAATCGTTTAACAAACTCACAACAAAATATCCTACAATACATATCGTACAATACCCAATACAAATTTAAGGGAAAAGAGGTAGACAATTTATCATTTTCAACAGGGTAAGCACATATAAGAACAATTGTGCGAGTGCGTGATGCAGATGAATGCAATGTAGTAGCCCAACCCAACGTACTTCCAGAATAATAAAATGAATTCCACGCTAGAAATTACAGAGTAGACTTGATGGTACATTGATCACTTAACCTATCCTCGCCTCGTTACGAATGGTAAACCCTCACCTCGGCTACATGCCTTAGCTGTTTTATGCAATGGCAACGGTGTGGGGGCGGGCCTTTATCTAATTTTACCCATCCTTATTCCAAGCCAACCAATCCCACATTAAGGACCAGGATGCTCGTTAGGCGTCAACCGAGTGTCTAATTAAAGCTAGTGACGAACCCATGGTGCCCAATCCCCCTTTTAATAATTAACCAATCACCCAATTTAATTTCAAATATGGCAACTAGGGACGCCCTAGATCCACAACCACTGAAAGAATGATTTCCATGTCACCCAACCCAATTTGAAAGGTACGAAGGGACTCTGATAACCCCAGATGAAATGTAGGAATGCTCATGATGTGCAATATGATTCTCATGTGCAATTAATTATGGCATGGCATATAAATATGATATGGCACATGTTACAACTTGCTAAAGTATCAAGTACAAGCATGAAAAGCATAACCATAATTTATGCGACATAGAATTGAACTGTCGACACCACTTCACTTCATCAAAATTATCATTTTTATACACCAATTACGCACAAAGTTTTTATAAAGTTCACATACCCAAGTTCCATAAAGTAACATGCCACTCAAGTACTTGGCAAATTTTAAGTAAGTATTTAATTGTCAATTTTAAAATTATAGCAGTGTTTTGTGGTACCTACGCATGGATTTAATTTCTGATTTTGAACACCAATTAGATAAAAATATTTCTTATATCTCTCATGTTAAACACTAGGGTCAATTTCTAGGGTAAAAGGGTCATTTACTTTATTTAAGTAAAAACTGTTTAGCACTTTACAGAGGAAAACACAAAATTTAAGCCTCTGTTGGCCACGGATTTGGGGCATCAATTCAAGGGATATACGTCCGATTTTTGGGGCGGTTTTAGTTTAAGGCGTCCCCTACAAGATTCATGTTTTGTTCTAGGGCAAGGTGTTTGAAATTTTTTTTGCAATTTTGGCCAATTTATAAAAAGGGTTCAGTGAGTCTAAAAATGGTCTGCATAATAGGTTTTCAATAGAGAATGCTCAAAAATTTTGGGGTACCATCTGAGGGTATTTTGGACTAATTTTTTCTCAGTATTTAGTTTAATATGTTAGCTACATTTTTTATGTTTACCACTTTTGAATTTGGAATTTAGAAAATTAGGGTTTTGATCTCACAAAAATGTATCACAAAGAGCTTTGTTAGTCACTAAAACATAATAGTGACTTTGGAAAATGTTTTGACATATCAAGGCTTCATATGTTTGGCTTATTTTTGGTGGCTAGTAAGATAAACATGTCATCTACAAGTTTTATGTTTTGATCCAAGTTCGGTTCTCACTTTAACTTCGAGTGTTTAGGTCTACAACTCAAAGTAGTCAAAATCTAACACTCCTTGGAAACAATGGTATATCTGGAGTTCTACCCAACGAAATTACTTCAAACAAATTTTTTTATGAAATGGAGCTCAAAAATATAGGTCTGGACACAAAAATCACTTTAAGATCAATTTTCTACAATTAGTTGTCATGTTTTAAAGTTGGTGGTAGAATGCTCGCATGTCCAGAAAATCAAGTTATTTAGGGTTTTGATGACTTCGCTCATGTTATGTTAATTTTTGATATATTTTCATTGCATGCATGCCATAAACTCATACAAACCAAAACTCCAGAACATACTCAAGCATAAAACTCAAAAATATGCACATGCAAGCACATGCAAAGCTCAATCTTACATTAATAGTCCATTATTCACGCCTACGACGCCTTTTTGAGTTAATCTTTGTTTCTTAATCTTTAGGGTTGATTATAGAGATGGATTGAGGCCTATCTTATGGGACAATGTCAGAAGGTATTAGGGGATTTACTTACCTTATTTGATGCTCAAAAGGTTGAAGAAAAATGGGACTTATCTTTAATGATTCTTCCTTGATCCCTCCTAGCTCCTTCCTCCTTCCTTCCTTCTTCTCTCCTTCTTCTCTCATAGAACACTTAGAAAATTTTGGTGGTTCTCTCCCTCACACTCTTAGCCGAAAATTCATGTGGAGAATGGGTGTTATTAGTGTTCTTTATATAGAAAAATTGTTTGGCAAATATCATAATTATGGTGTAAGAGATTTTTCATTTTTTCTAAAATTCCATTTGTTGCATGGGGTGGTGTGGTCTATTTGAGAGAGATATATTCAGACCATTGCAGCAAAGGTTTCGGCTGGGGCTGTTTGGGGAGGCAGAAAAGCTGATCTTGTATTATTATGGGGTTTAAATTATGTTATAGTACCATTTTGTGTAAGAAAATACATAAAATATTAATTTTATGTATCTTTTTAGTATCTAAACCTACTGAAACCTATAATATTAATGTGTTTATAGTTAATTTTGTCTTTCCATAATTTATCATAATTTTGATATTAATTAATTAAATAGGTATAGGATTTTAAGCTAAATTAAGCTTGTTTGACTAGAATTGACTTTTTAACTTATTTATTGTGTAAATATTTTAAATATTTATTTATTTTTTTTGTTGACCTATATTATTATATTATTATGTATATTACTTGTATAAAAAGTATTAGGTCAAAATAATTCTTAATTTGTACACATTTTCTCATTTTTAAGCTCAAAAAGAAAAACGTAGCTTTTTGGGCACATTTCCCTAGGTGGCCAGCCATGCAAGGGTAATTTGGTTATTTTTGTTGTTATTTTATCTTTTATTAATTAATTGTGTATAAATATCTAATTTTTGGTGTCCATGTGTCAAATTTTAGATTTTTAGGACTTTTCATTGTACTATGGGCAAAATGGTCATTTTACTCTAATTATGAGAATTTTTAATTTTTAATTTTATATTTTATGTTGTTTACTTAATTTAAGCTGTCCTGGAACTTTTCTGAGTATTAGGGCTTTGCCTCTGAGTATTTAGTCTTTTTAGAGTTTTCTAGTCAAATTAGGGTTTCGGATTGAGCTAGGGTTTCTCTCATTCATGCAGCGACCTAAGTTCTATTGTATATCCGACGCTATTACTAGGGTTTGAGCTAGGTTATTACAATCTAGGTGGTTACTACTAGGGTCCAGACCGGGGTGTTACAATCTACCCCCCTTAAATAAAGTTCGTCCTCGAAATTTCATGCGAAAGGTTGTGGATGATTCCTTGCATATCTTCTCTTCGAAGTTGTGTCCTTGAGTTGTTTGTTATTAAGGGTGTGGACAAGGTCGGTTTTATACATTCAACATTTTAGGAAAAATAGTTGTTTAATCTTACTAATTTCTTAAGCCGATCACTACAAAATTTTGAATGATCACGTCGTAAACTTGTGGCGCGAGAATTGTTTGACTAGTGCTAACCTAAAAACCTTTGTCCTTCAAGCGTATCTTTTTTTCGAGATGATGCAACTAGTTTATTTAACGTGTATCTTAGATTTTTCAAATTTGGGCGTACCTCTGATCATCAACAAGTACTCCTTTTTCTCTTGGGAAGGCGAGCCTTCTATCCATTGATTCTCTTATTGGTTAAGTTGTATCATCCTTCCTGAACCGCTCGTTCCCATTTTACGAATATTGTAGTTTCTTCCCCTTGGTAGTGGGCATTCAAACTTTCTATGTCTGAACTTTTTACAATTAAAGGAAATCGTTGAGTTTGTCTCCTGTGGAAGGCGAACGCTCCACTCTTCGCTCTCTGGTTGGTCAGGTTGCACCACCTTTTTCAAACCACTTGTTCCTTGCTGCAACAAATTTGTTTGATCCTTGTAGCTTTAGTCTGGTTGATGGTGGTTGTAGTTTAATTCTCTTCGTAGTGGGTACTCAAATCTTTTATGTCTGAGCTTTCGGCATTGATAACAGATTTTTAATTTTGGTGCCCTTTTTCCTAGTTGTTCCCTTCGGTCACCTTGAAAGTAAGGCTCTGAACGTGTGATCTTCTTGTTATTCCGTAGTGGTCCTCCTTGATTGTCTTCTCTAATTCTTGTCGGGTAGCGTATCATCTTATGTTCTGGCTGGTTGCACCTATAACAAACTCTTATTGTTGGTTGTTGTTACTTTGTGGCCTTAATCCAAACCTCTATTGTTCGAAAAAAATTCTTCTTCTTAGGTGCTGGGATATCCTGTACCCTTAGGTCCGATAAGTACCATGATCCTTCTTGGGGTGCCTTTCATTGTGTTTGATCCAAATTGGCTACTAGATCTTGCAAAATTCGTGCTAGGCTTGGGACTTCCACTTCCTCTTCAGTTTCACCTACTTTTACTGAACGTCCATGGTTTTGTCTTTGTCTCGCCATCTCTAAGAAAGAGAAAAGGAAAAGGGGTCACTGAACTGTTTGCTAAAGTTAGTTCTACTTATATGACACTCCATCTGTTCATTAGTATAAAAAGTCTCTTCTAATGAGATCCTACCGCTCTTTACCGTAGATTGTCAATGCAGGGCTACTATTCTGAGTTCTATATGAAGTTATGTTATTTCATTTTGGGTCTCACTTCATTAACTAGCAGAGATCTATTCTGATCAATTAGTTCCTCTCTATTTCTATTTTGTATATTGATAATGTCGTAGTATTGTGCTCACACAAAACCCTATATGGTTGTAAAAGCTAGCTCGAGAGCTATTTGTTATAAGCAGATCTGGACCGAAGATAAGAGTTTTCTTTAATTTCCCTTATGCATACTCTTAACATACTTTTGATGGTTCAGAACTTAGTGTTTAGACAGCCCAGGCGTGATGCGGGTTTTGGTTAGGTATGGTAGAGAACTTATATTGGTGTAGATCTTACGGATGCACTTTTTGCTTGTAGCTACAGATGTGTTGTGAGGTTTAACCAATAAAAAGCGAGTGATTTTTGACGAGGCGACCTAGTGCTACTCAAATGTCGTTGTGCTCCTGGTGCGACATTGACGATCCTAGTGACGAAGTCCATAATCATATACTTTTGTTCCTATTCTAGTCTTTCCAAGTGTTGTACTGTTTGTCCTTCACTTGCTAGTACGCGGGGTTTGAGTGTTTCTCCTAATGACTGGATCGTTTCTCTCCGGTGGTTGGTCACTCTAGGGCAATTGAATGTGATAAAAGGTATATCTAAGGCAAATATCAAGTCATATGATTCATTGTGGTTTGATGGTTAATTCTTCATCAGGCTCTTGATGCTTATGGTTGTTGTCAAAATTCTTTATTAAAGGTGGGGATGGTAGGATTTGAATTCTAAAAGGCTGACGTGCATACTAAGGGTATCTTGAGCATGAGGTTGTCTCTTATTTTCCAATTCTCTACTGTCGGTATGAATATTTTGCTTCTTGGGTTGTTGGATTTGTGGGTCCACTATGAATTAGTCTGAGTAAAGTCTAAATTCCGTCACATGGTGATGTCATGAGTCCCTTGATGTGAAGCTGTTGTTCCTAATTATAGGTGACTGATGGCATAGTTCTACATGTCGGGTCCTTTGAAAAGGTGTAGTTAGTTGAATAAATCCTTACTTAACCATTCCTGCAGTCGGGGGTCTTGATCTTTAAAACACGGACGTTGACGGTACTTTAAATCGTAATGTTAAGGAAAGATTGCCCTATGATTCGAAGAGGTGTTAAGAGGTTCTCGTGCATTGTCCTAGTCTTTCGTAAAGCGTTGAAGCCTAATAACTTTATATCCAGATGATCATCGTTACTCACAGACCTACGGGACAAGGTTTGAGGGTTGACGGGCAAAACATACATGGGGTTTAATAAGGATAATTTCACGAAAAGCGATTATAAGGTGGTGAATAGGTAGGCACTTAACTGAGAATTTTCAAATGGCATGAGCATGAGATGCAGCTGGGGTTAGAATATCTTAGGGTGGACTCCCAGATAGTTCAAAGGCAAGGGGTCATAGTTTAAAGCAATCACCATTGACTCAGGTTGAGAGATCAATTGAAGCTTAAGTGCATTGAAGAAAAGAGATCAGCACTTTATGAATATTATGGAAAGGAGGTTCTCGGGGTCAATCTGTACAATATCATACCTTGGCAAAAGATACATTTAAGCAACGGGTAGCCAAACTAGATATTTATCTTGAAGTTACGCCGGCTTAACGTTCTTCAATTCAAGCATCTAATCAACTCCCCATGTTGGAATTTCATAAGTTTTAAAAATTGTTTCAGTCGGAGGTAATATTAAAGTCAGGGAAAAATGAATGGTGGTGAAGGATCTTGGCAATATCGAATGACGTTGAGTCCTACGAATAGAGAGCTAGTTTAAGGATGATGACTAGCATTGAAGGACAATCCAACGTGAATACTAGCTGTCATCTAAACATGGTTCAACAATGAAAATTTCAAGGATAAGGGTATTTTCTAGGACAAAATTCCCGATAGGGTTACCAACAAGACATCGGGTGGAGAAAGATTACCTACGAATGGTACTGGGTAGCATTATTGAGGACCAGTGTTTGTAGGAGGAAGGATAAGCAAAGAATTTTAATCGGGTATAAGGGTTTGGGAAAAGAAACTCATGAGGGTGAAGTTACAGGGTTTTAACGGCGTTTCCTCAAAACTTATGCTACTCCGGGTGCTTTATCATCTAGGGGTTAGTCAACTTGTCGGGGGTTTGATCATTTATCAGCTATCTTAAGAGGGTGTTGAGATTCAGGGTTGTTTCCATTTTTTTTGTTTTCATATTTTGGGATATTAAAGAATTTAGTTTGAGATTATGAGATAGTTTATGAAGAATTTAACAATAAATATCTGCCTTTTATTCAAACACGTAATTGGTACAAGGTTCTCAAAAAGTTCACATAGCATATACACAACCTTTAAACAAAGAGAAAAGCATAATGCCTAGCGTATTGAAGCCTAAACAAACAAACGCGGATAGAAGTGGTGAACAGTTGCCTTGCATTCCCAAGTCGCTTCGTAAATGCCATAGCAGCGCCACTACACTTTCACATGCAAAAATTCCTCCGACCCCATGCGAGTCCTATTGATTATGGCAACTGGTATCTCTAGGTACATTTTTAGATTGTTAAAGTCGATTATCGGGTTGCGCGAGTTAATGATTTCTCTCCTATCCCTTGGTTTTTGTGTCTGTATCCACTTTGCGTCCATTCTATCCCCTAATAGCTTTTTGAATCCCTGCGACACCTTCAGACGGTAGATGGTTTCATCGCACCTTTCCAATACTCTTAGCGGACCCATGTACCTCAAAAAAGACTCGGGCTTTTTCCACTTCCTCGTCCTTTCAGGGAATACTCTCGCATACAGTCGTTCCCCAACACTATAGTCTTTACAGTAGTCATGGCAGCTCCAGTAGATTATTGCGTCCATAGCTTCATCATCATCTAGCTCTGGTGGCGGTGCCTCTAGCGGATCATAAAAGAAAGCGATGGCTCGCTCCTCATTCTCGTCGTTGTCCTCAAGTCCCTCCTTATCGTCTACTCCGAAGTTTGCCTCATCCCCTACTGCATCAGGTTCTTCGTGTGCTCCTATTTCCTCGACCTCTTTCTCTCCCTCAGTTGGCCACTCGCCCGAAAACATCCGTGTTAATGAAAACACGTTTATCAGGTCTTGCTCTTCAGTGGGTTCTTCCTCAGGGTCTAAGTCCTCTGGTTCTGATGCTGCCCACGGTTCCCTAGCTGGTTTTGCGTCAGATGCCATCCTAAAGAAGAAAAGATAGAGAAAACCCTAAGATAAACATTTTAAGTTGATAAAATTCTATGTGATAAATTATTAGTACAGACATTCTACAAAGTTTCTACGCTACAGAACTCACAATCTCCCATTTCCCAAGGCCTAAAGGTTCACTAAACCTAGGCTCTAATACTAATTGTGATGCCCCATCCTCTGGGCACATCCGGACATACGTAACTATAAATAAGGAAGATATTCTAGTCGAGCATTCATAATTGCATATGATAATTACTACATCATTAACAGTTCAGAATTTGTTCAAAACACTTAATGATTATAGTCATCTAGAAAATTTAACAAAAGTTACAATATATCCGTGAAAAACTGAACAAAAGATCAAAAAGTAAACATCCTACGTCTTCAAGCGGCTCTATTGGGATCCTTAAAATTACAGCAGTCTTTTGAGGTACCTAGGCGTGGATTTAATTTTTGATTTTTGAACACCAATTAGATGAAAATATTTTCTACATCTTTCATGTTTAACACTAAGGTCAATTTCTAGGGTAAAAGGGTCATTTACTTTATTTAAGTGAAAACCGTTCAACACTTTACAGAGGAAAATACAGAATTTAGGCCTCTGTTGGCCACGCTTTTGGGCCATCCATTCAAGGGATATAGGTCTAATTTTTGGGAAGGTTTTATTTTAAGGTATCTCCTACAAGTTTCATGTTTTGTGCTAGGGCAAGGTATTTGGAAAAAGTTTGATATTTTGGCCAATTTATAAAAAGAGTTGAGTTAGTCTAAAAATGGTGTGCAGAATAAGTTTTCAACAGAGAATGCTCAAAACCTTTGGGGTGCCATCCGAGGGTATTTTTGGCTAATTTACGCTCATTATTTAGCTTAATATGTTAGCTATATTTTTCTTGTTTGCCACTTTTTAATTTGGAATTTAAAAAATTAGGGTTTTGGTTTCACAAAAAGTTGTGATAGAGTGCTTTGTCAGTCACTAAAACACAATAGTGACTTTGGGAAGTGTTTTGACCTACCCAGCCTTCATATATTAAGCTCCTTTTTGGTGGACAGTAAGATAAACATGTTTTCTACATGTTTTATGTTTTGACCCAAGCTCGGTTCTCACTTTAACTTAGAATATTTAGGTATGCAACTTAGAGTGGTCAAAATCTGGCACTCTTTGAAAAAAATGGTATATCTGGAGTTCTACCCTACGAAATCACTTCAAACCAATTTTTTATGAAAGGGAACTCAAAAATATAGGTCTGAAAACAAAAATCACTTTAAGATCATCGTTCTACAATTAGTTATGATGTTTTAAAGTTGGTAGCAGAATGTTTGCCTGCCCAGAAAATCAGGTTATTTAGGGTTTTGATGACTTAGCTCATGTTATGTTAATTTTTGATGTATTTTCTTTACATGCATGTCATAGAATCATACAAACCAAAACTCTAGAACATAATCAAGCCATAAAACTCAAAAATATACACATGCAAGCACATGCAAAGCTCAATCTTACATTAGCAGTCCATTATCCACACCTACGACGCCTTTTTGAGTTAATCTTTGTTTCTTATCATTAGGGTTGATTATAGAGATAGATTGAGGGCTATCTTGTGGGAGAATATTAGAAGGTATTAGGGGATTATTTACCTTATTTGATGCTCAAAAGGTTGAAGAAAAATGGGACTTCCCTTTAATGATTCTTTCTTGATCCCTCCTAGCTCCTTCCTCCTTCTTCCTTCATTCTTCTCTCCTTCTTCTCTCATAGAACACTTAGAAAATTTTGGTGGTTCTCTCCCTCACACTCTCAGCCGAAACTGCATGTAGACAATGGGTGTTATCAGTGTTGCTTATATAGAAAAATTGTTTGGCAAATATCATAATTATGGTGTAAGAGATTTTTCATTTTTTATAAAATTCCATTGGTTGCATGGGGTGGTGTGGTCTATTTGAGAGAGATATATTCAGACCATGACAGCAAGGGTTCCAGTTGGGGCTGTTTGGGGAGGCACAAAAGCTAATCTTGTATTATTATGGGGTTTAAATTGTGTTTTAGTACCATTTTGTGCAAGAAAATACATAAAATATTAATTTCATGTATTTTTTTGGTTTCTAAACCTACTAAAATATATTATATTAATGTTTTAATAGTTAATTTAGTCTTTTCATGATTTATCATAATTTTGATAACAATTAATTAAATAAGTGTAGGCTTTTAAGCTAAATTAAGCTTGTTTGACTAGAATTGGTTTTTTGACTTATTTATTGTGTAGAGATTTTAAATATTTATTTGTTTTCTTTTGTTGATCTATATTATTATATTATTATGTATATTACTGGTATAAAAAGTATTAGGTCAAAATAATGCTTAATTTATACACATTTTTTTCATTTTAAGCTAAAAAAGGGAAAAAAATAGTTTTTTGGGCACATTTCCCTAGGTGGCTGGGCATGCAAGGATAATTTGGTTATTTTTGTTGTTATTTTGTCTTTTATTAATTAATTGTGTACAAATATCTGATTTTGGGTGTCCATGTGCCAAATTTGAAATTTTTAGGACTTTTTGCTGTACTTGGGGCAAAATGGTAATTTTACCCTAATTATGAGAATTTTTAATTTTTAATTTTATATTTTATGTTGTTTACATAATTTAAGTTGTCCCAGAACTTTTTTGAGTATTAGGGTTTTGTCTCTGAGTATTTGGACTTTTTAGGGTTTTCAAGTCAAATTAGGGTTTCGGGTTGAGCTAGGGTTTCTCTCATTCATGCAGCGATCTAAGTTTTTATTGTGTATCCGTAGCTAATACTAGGGTTTGAACCAAGTTATTACAATCTAGGTGGTTACTACTAGGATTTGGACCAGTGTGTTACATTACTTGTCTATTTATGCTTTGCTATGTGCTGCTTCGCTACGTATATTTCCAATGGAATTCCCCCTTTGGTTGGGGCTAAAGAGCTCACTAGATCTTTGAGCTTTGATTGACCTACATGCTTAGGAAGATCTAGGGATTATGCTAAAATCGGCCGCTGAGCCCGGCACCTAGGTAAAACTAGGATTTTAGTACGTTGGTTGAGCTTGGGTTTTCTTGCCTAGGCAAAGCTAGGGCTTTTTGCCCAGGCAGAGTTAGGGCTTTTTGCTAAAACTAGCCGCTTAGCCTGACACCTACGTGAAACTATGATTTTTGCTAAAACTAACCGTTAAGCCCGGCACCTGGATGAAGCTAGGATTTTAGTACCTAGGTTGAACTAAGATTTTCTTGTCTAGGCAAGTTAGGGCTTTTGGCCTAGGTAGAATTAGGGCTTTTTCACCAGATGAAGCTAGGGCTTTTTGCTGAAGCCGACCGTTGAGATAGTGGACCAGGCTCTTTGGGGTAAGAGAGGATGTAGAGTTTTCTTCTCAATTTTTCGTTACTAGTAAAGCCCTTTCGTTGTGGGTTTTCACTTGTGCTCTTTGTTCTGCTGAGCTGGTGAGCGTGGGACCTGTAGTCGCCACCACCCTATCTAGATTCGTAAGGCTACCCATGCAACGGGATCTCTACTGCTGATGGTCGCTTTTAGGGAGTCAACCCCTCATCTGGCCTCTAGGTTTGGGCTTTAGCTAGTTTTTTCCCATAGATAGTGCCAAATGTATGGGGGTGATTCTGCAAGGATATGAAGGAATGTGTGGGGATTAATCTGCCAGGATATGCAGCATGGTACTGTTGATGAGGGAAATAAAAGAACTAGACTTATTCCCTCGGGCTCGGCAGTGGATTTGCTCCTGCACAAGAAACAGGGGTGAGACTGGTCGACGGGTTTGGCCGAAAAGCCCCTCTAATGGTAAAGTTAGTGGATTATGTGAAGCATGAGCGAAAAATGTGTTTTTCAAAGTGAATTTGACAGAGTTTTTGTAAGTGAACTAGTCCCCCTTACTTTGTGTTTGACCTCGGTTTTTATATTGTAGATGCTAAAGATTTTGGTGAGAAGGGGAATCCCCCCATATCTTTCAGCGGGAATGAGGGGGGTTCCCCAGGGATGACCTCTAACGAACCCTTCTTTTCCTTTGTAGGGGCTGTCTGTCACGCCTTTTGCAACACTAATGAAGTAGTTAATTACTTCATGTCATGTCAGCTGTCATTTAGGGTAAGGTTGTAAGGATACGGTGCTGCGAGCTTAGCTATTTTGTCATACGTGCCCATCTCGATTAGGACCTTTGGTGCATCTCCAATCGAGCTAAGAGGGATCGAATTCTCAGGTTGTCCCCCATTAGTTACTTATCAAATTTTTTCTTTTACAATTTTGCTAGGATGTTTAGCAAGGTGTAGACAAGTAAACTACATAAGCTATAAAAAAAACTTAAATTTAAACATGAATGAAATAATTACAAACAATAAAAGAAACAATAGAGATAGAACAATTAAAGTAACCCGGTCACTCTAAAAGAGAGAAAATAGAGCCAAAAGTACCGATGATCTAAACAAGTTACCTGAATTGCCAGGGAATCCTCAAGTTGTGGAATGTGTTTCAGCGTACCAATCCTCGGGTGGAAATCTGAGCTAGGGTTGCGATGTAGGCGTTGGAAGGCTCGAATCTCGGTATCTCGGTAGAGGTTTGGCGTCGGGGCTCGAGATCGCTCAATGTATCGGCAGAGTCTCTCTCACTCAAAATTCGTACTGAAAACGTATGCTGGGGAACGGTATTTATAGAATTCTTCAACCAATGAAATGTTGCTATGTTTTTAGACACGTCAGGCCATTTGAAGTTGGCGGTCGCCATGATGCAAGTTGGCGGTCGCCATGTTTTTGGAAGGTTCCTCAAAGTTTTATCGCGGTCGCCACCATGGAAGGTGGCGGTCTCCATGATGGAAGGTGGCGGTCTCCATGATGGAAGGTGGCGGTCGCCATTTTTGGGTAGAGTTTCTACAAAGTTCTATGTCGGGCGCCATGATGAGAGTTGGCGGTTGCCTTACTTGGGCAGCAAGTTTCGATGGTTCGACAAAATTTCATTGGTTTGAAGGTTTTGGGTTCAAATACCCGGCTTAGATCACTTCTCGAGAATTATATCCAGGCACTATTCCATCTGTTTTCATCATTGGATTCGCCTAAGATTGGGCGGGGTCAAATTGAGGTGTCTACAGATGCCCCTCTTTGATATAACTTGCATAACAACGCGTGAAGCAGGTTATATCAAAGACCCAAAGCCAACAACCATTTGACCGAGCCGTCAATCTTAGGTCACAAGCACACAAGCACGTATATGATGTTGGTCGTACCTGAATTTTTATTAAGCTGCCTACGTACTCCTTTTGCTAAGGATCAGACCAAAACGTAGTTCATGAGGCAAAATGCAAATATGTAATGATAAGAAACATGATGTGGATGCTAACATGATGCAGACATTTACATTGTAGCGAAAATATAATGTAAGAAAGTTCCGATGTCATAACACAGATCGAGAAAAAGATCATTTAGTTTTAGGTCGCAAAAGAACCAATGAGTCAGTTTTAGGTCATGAGGAGGGCTAACGAGTCAGTTTAGGGTCGTGAGGAGGATCGACGAGTCAGTTTAGGGTCATGAGGAGGACCGATGAGTCAGTTTAGCATCGTGAGGAGGACCGAAGAGTCAGTTTTAGGTCGTGAGGAGAACCGACGAGTCAGTTTAGGGTCGTGAGGAGGACCGACGAGTCAGTTTAGATTCGTGAGGAGGACCGATGAGTCAGTTTAAGGTCGTAAAGAGGACCGACGAGTCAGTTTATGGTCATGAGGAGGACCGATGAGTCAGTTTTAGGTCATGAGAAGGACCGACAAGTCAGGCATCAAATGTTAAGTCAAGATCTAAGAATGCGAGACTTTAGAATTAGGTTTATTGGAAACAAGATTTAAAATGATCGGAAGCCAAGCCACGGCTAAAACTTTTTGATTTATCGAAAAGAAAGATTGCAAATTAATAAGTTGAGTTGAGACCTAAAAAATTTGGGAAAAGGCATGAGATAAAAATAATTTAAAAGCTAAGTTCAGGTTTTGAAATTTATCAGAGAGGATTTCACGAATTAATAGGTCGAGTTAAGACATAAAATTCAGAATTGGATACGAGATTAAAAATAATTAAAAGCCAAATTTATGGCTTAAAATTAAATTTATTGGAGTGAAAAACCACGAATTAATAGGTCGAGTTAAGACCTAAAATTCGGGATGAGATACGAGATTAAAAATAATAATTAAAAGCCAAAT